>SJYC01095549.1:0-12980 GCA_006408675.1 Madoqua kirkii
AACAACAAACTGGTTCCAAATAGGAAAAGGAATACATCAAGGCTGTATATTGTCACCCTGCTTATTCAACTTCTATGCAGAGTATATCATGAGAAACGCTGGACTGGAAGAAGCACAAGCTGGAATCAAGATTGCTGGGAGAAATATCAGTAACCTCAGATATGCAGATGACACCACCCTTATGGCAGAAAGGAAAGAGGAACTAAAAAGCCTCTTGATGAAAGTGAAAGAGGAAAGTGAAAAAGTTGGCTTAAAGCTCAACATTCAGAAAACTAAGATCATAGCATTCAGTCCCATCACTCATGGGGAAACAGTGGAAACAGTGTCAGACTTTATTTTTGGGGGGTCCAAAATCACTGCAGATGGTGACTGCAGCCATGAAATTAAAAGATGCTTACTCCTTGGAAGAAAAGTTATGACCAACCTAGATAGTATATTCAAAAGCAGAGATATAACCTTGCCGACTAAGGTCCATCTAGTCAAGGCTATGGTTTTTCCAGTGGTCATGTATGGATGTGAGAGTTGGACTGTGAAGAAGGCTGAGTGCCGAAGAATTGATGCATTTGAACTGTGGTGTTGGAGAAGACTCTTGAGAGTCCCTTGGACTGCAAGGAGATCCAACCAGTCCATTCTGAAGGAGATCAGCCCTGGGATTTCTTTGGAAGAAATGATGCTAAAGCTGAAACTCCAGTACTTTGGCCACCTCATGTGAAGAGTTGACTCATTGGAAAAGACTCTGATGCTGGGAGAGATTGGGGGCAGAAGGGGACAACCGAGGATGAGATGGCTGGATGGCATCACGGACTTGATAGACATGAGTCTGAGTGAACCCCGAGAGATAGTAATGAACAGGGAGGCCTGGCGTGCTGCGATTCATGGCGCTGCAAAGAGTTGGACATGACTGAGCGACTGAACTGAACTGAACTTGTTATTTATACTGAGCATTTATAATTGAAATGACCTACCTGGGATTCACTTTAAAATATATCAGCAAAAACCAAAAGTCAAATAGGGGCTCTGTATCCACCTATATAGACATGAGTCTGAGTGAACCCCGAGAGATAGTAATGAACAGGGAGGCCTGGCGTGCTGCGATTCATGGCGCTGCAAAGAGTTGGACATGACTGAGCGACTGAACTGAACTGAACTTGTTATTTATACTGAGCATTTATAATTGAAATGACCTACCTGGGATTCACTTTAAAATATATCAGCAAAAACCAAAAGTCAAATAGGGGCTCTGTATCCACCTAGAGGGGTGGGATGGGGAGGAAGATGGGAAGGAATTTTAAAAGGGAGGGTATATATGTATTATGGCTGATTCGTGTTGAGGTTTGACAGAAAACAGCAAAGTTCTGTAAAGCAATTATCCTTCAATAAAAATAAATTAATTTTTAAAATTTATCAGCAAAAACCAAAACAGCAAAATGTTGGTAGGGAATGGACAAGGCTGGCAAAATGTTGGTAATTGTCGACACTGGGTTTGAATTCATGTAGGTTCATTATACTATTCTTTCTGTGTTGTGTAGAAAGAAATTTACTTTTTACGTAACTTTGAAACCTTTCCAAAGAAAAACATTTTACAAGCAGAACTCACAGTCTCCAACCCATGAACCAAGATGTACCATCTTTTTTCTGTTAGTTAATTTAATGGATGTTTATTGAAACTCTGCTATGCAAAAAGCATTGAGGTAGGAACTGTGAGGGATACAGAGCTATGTAAAATAAGAACAAATATCAAATATGTACAGGGTAAATATCTCTGATAGTTTATATTTGACCACCTGGGCACAGAAAACCCTGACTCTCTGAAGAAGCTGATTATGCTCATCTGTAGCCAGCAGCCTCCATTCTAAAGCTACCCACATCCCTTACTAGCCAGGCCATTTTGGACAAGCCACTTACCTTTCCTAAGCCTCCGTTTCCTCGTTGATAAAAAGCTATTAATGGTAGGGACCACTTCTTGAGCTGGTTATGAGTGTTAAGTAAGATAATAACAGGCTTAGCCAAGTGTCTGCTTAGGCTATTGATAAAGAGCCAGTGACAACCGCTAGCATCGTGAGCTGCTTAGAGCAGCCTCTTTTTGACCAGTAGCTCTTTGAGCCATCAGGAAAAAGTGCCCTTTTCTCAGGGCCATGACCAACGGTGAAGGACTTGGCTGGTCTTAGCCCCTTATGTAGGGCTCAATCTGTACCTCATATGTTTCCCAGACCCACCCTGGTTCCCATCAAAGTTCCCAGAAGGAAGGAAAGCTCCAGAGCTTACCTACAACTGAGCTTGTGGAAGAATGTGCTTAGTACTCGGAAAGCAGATGCTTGGCGCTGAGCAACTTGTGTTTGTGGGTTGTTGCAGCAGGATAGCTGGGTTGAGGAAAAGACACCACCCGCAGATGCTTTACAACTAACTCCCCGCAAACCCACTCTTCTTCCACCACCAGCCTTCACCTCACTGAGCTGGGGTCCTGTTAAACATGCCACTGCTAGTGTTCAATCCTCCTCATGCATTTTAAACCTGTGTTTTCATTTCTCCTCAGTGACGGTAATAGAAATTGTGACTAATGTAGATTAATGATCTATGTAGATTAATTCCTTGTTTCACTGGGAATGAAAGTTATTTTATCACTGGGCCTGATTACACCTTGTTTTGTCTCCTTTTTCTTCTTCTTCTCCTTCCCCCCAATTCTTCCCCCGCCTCCATTTTAATTAAAAGGCAAACAGTGTTAGCACCACCAATCAAGCCATTCACTTCAGCATGTATTTTCCTGCATGGTGGATTGAAATGTACCAGCCACATCCCAGATGCAGGCACCCTTAATGCCTCCGCGGTCACACAAACGCGCATCTGTACTGGAGATGCAGATGAAGCGAGAGCCTGCCTGAGAGGATGCCTTTGTGAAGAGACACGTGCCTCATCCGTGCAAAGCACTGGGCTGTAGGGGAAGCGTACATGGTTCACGTGCACCGTATTCAGGCATGGATAGATGCCACATGCAGACATTTGGGAGTCAGAAATTCAAATCCATTACAGACTATCTGGAAGGCTGGAGGAATACTTCACAAGGTTGGTGCTTTTGTCACTGTTATGACCAAGGATTATAAGGAGTCTTCATTAATATTAACATCTTTACAAATACTACGAGTTAGGGCTATCTTTTCTAGTAAATGCCCTATAAATAAATGTACATTTGTATACATTTATGGAGCTTCCCTGGTGGCTCAGACAGTAAAGAATCTGCCTGCAATGCAGGGAACCTGGGTTTGATCCCTGGAGAAGGAAACGGCAACCCACTCCAGTGTTCTTGCCTGGAGAATTCCATGGACAGAGGAGCCTGGTGGGCTATAGTCCATGGGGTTGCAAAGAGCTGGGCATGACTGAGCGACTAAGCATACACACACACATATATATCTATAAATTTTGGGTTACATCAGAAGAATGACAGATAAAAAATGCTTCCTCAAATAGTCAAATGAAAATAAATTCAAATTCATACACCAAAGTAGATTGTAATAGCACAGAATATTACACAGGGTTTTTTTTCCTTCGGCCACTCCGAGAGGCATGTGGGATCTTAGCTCCCTGAGCAGGGATCAAACCCGCACCCCTTGCAGTGGAAGCACGGTCTTAGCCACTGAACCACCAGGGAAGTCCCACAGGGTTTTTCTTTGAGTAAATTGCTAAGACGACTGCCTTCCAGATAACAAGTATAGGGATAATTTTAAACAGCAAACAAGAAATGCTAAATCTATATTATAGTGTGTGAGTTTGTTTTCTGAAGCATGCCACTCACAACGACACACTTCTTCTAAGAATCTGCCTGAAATATTGGTTCTAACTATGTCAAAATAGCAACCTCTACACCCTTCAGTGTGGACTGATTTCTCCAAGAGAACAAAGTGCTTGCAGAATTTATATCAAATGAAAATCTTTTAAAGAAGTTTGAGTAAGTGCTAGATTAGAATTGGAAAAACCAATAATTTGGGAATACCGTTTAAAGATTTTTTAACAATGCAATTGAACCAACCACTGTATATCAGTAGACTTTGTAATTTCAGAAACATTATTTTTATATCTTTAAGCCTATTAAACTGGTTTCATTTGAGAAAATGGAAAACGAACATTTTAAGTTCTTTCAAAGAAGTTCTCTATGGTTTTAATTTCAGTCAATCATGATTCTCCACTAAGTGTATATTAAGGTCATTTTCTTCTAATTTTGTGCTGACCACTGCCAGCCTTTGGTCACTTGTTAGCCATATACATTTTTTTCTAGTTTCAAAAGCAATAAATATTCTTTGCAAAAACTCAACTATCATCTATTATCCTACCACAGAGAAATGATTACTAGACAATTTAGCATCATGTTATATGCTTTTCTAGTCAAACATATTATTAAAACAACCTAATTCACAGTAATTTATCATTTGTTTCACATCCTACCAACAACATGTCATGGATAAGTCCCTTATGGAACTGTTTGGTCGATAAACCCAATTTTCAGTGCATGGTTGCAGAGTACACTGTTTTATGGATGTAGCATAACTTACTTAACCAACCCCCTAATGTGGGTAAAACAATATTATAAACAAATGGGAAAATATCCTTGTACAAACACCTTTTCAAAGTTCTCTTATTTAAAATGCTTTCTTTCACTCCAGTGTTCTTGCCTGGAGAATCCCAGGGATAGGGGGAGCCTGGTGGGCTGCCATCTACAGGTTCGCACAGAGTCGGACACGACTGAAGCGCCTTAGCAGCAGCAGCAGCTCACTATATTTTTGTGTTTTTTTAATCACCATAGATAAATAAAAAACTAAGTAAGTGACAAAGAAATTGGCAAATGAGCTTTAGAAGGTACATGATTTCATATTTGAGATTTCATTCAAACCCTTCATATTTTCTATGGTTCTGAGCCAGAAAATCTGCAGAAGAGAAATTCTAGGTCGAGGGGTTCAGGGCCACTTTCAGCACTCAGCCTAGGCTCGTTGAGGGACGGGCCCCAGGCCTGTCTCCTCCTTGGCCTGTGGCGTTGGGGGGCTTGGCCAGGATCTGCCTGGTCTCTGCCCTCCTGCACTCTCTGGGGGCAGGCACTCTGCTTTCTTGTCAGGTTCTCTGCAGCCCACAGGCACACCTTTCCCAGAGGCAAAAGGAATTCAGCAGCTGAGGACTTGCCCACGATAATTCTAAGTATGGAGTGCAGTGGTGAACTGGAAACAAACGACTTGTTAAAAATACTGCATATGAAAAACGAGTAAGGTTTCAAAATAAATATTGTTTCCTTGCCATTTTGTTGGACTGCTTTTGATCCTTTTGTAACACAAAATTTTCATTCAGAGCTTCTTTCCATGTTGCAATTTGCCATTGCATCATCCTCGTGTCATGGTATATTTCTCAATGGGCTATTTGTTTGGAGACTTTTTCCTTTTCTTTTTGCCAAATTCTGTGAACAATGATTTACTTCAGTGGGAAACTGCACACCATCTTTGCAGAAAGATCATGTGTGCAATTATACTCCTTTGTGCTTTCATTGGTTTGGTTGTACAAGAGAAATCACTTTAAAAATATAAAATCAATAATTCAGGTTAAAGAGAAATAGTCTCAACATGCTCTTTTTCCTCCCTGGGCATTGCACTGTTCACCTTTAGCATGGAGTCATGAACTACAGGATTTAGGAAACTTGAGCGAGGTCACATAGCTGGTAACCATTGGAACCAAGATTTGAACCCAAACTTTCTGGCTACAGAGTCCATATTCTTAATATTATTCTATGGCTACTTCCACTACACACACCCAGTCTTGTGGCTAGGGAAGAAGTTAAAACATTATTATACACAAGGAGTATTTAATCTGAGGTCACCAGACCAACTCCTGGGAGGGGGGAGTGGTCAGAGCACACCAAACTGAAAGCTGAAGATTAAAATGAAGTCTGTATACTGAATGATAGGCATTCCAGATCCCATTCTCTTTCATGCTCTCAGAACGGTGGAAATTAATTGTACTATCCAAAGCGTAAGTATTCTTAGGAGATGTAGTCATAGAAGAAACCAAATATTCCCATTAAAGAAAAATCCTTCCCACACTGCCTTTAGGAGTCTTTCAAAGAAAAACTTGGCTCACTGCCAGATCATTCTTCAAAGGTCTGCCAATTACCAAACCCATCACACAAAGCCTGCAATCAAAGGCTTTAGAGCCTCACTCTTAATGGTGTGTGGACAGTCAAACTTCTCCAAACATGTGAGAACAGTCTGAAACAAACAAATTTAAGAAATGGAACTCAGAGGCCACAGAAACAATACAGGGACTATAAAAAGGTTTTTAAAAATCCACTGTATTTAACATCTTCAGAGCCAAACAAGAAGACACTGCACCCATGAAATGGCTAGATAGTTTCTTAACAATTAAAAACATAAGAATGACACTTTGGAAACTAAAAATCTGAAAACAAACATCTCAGTAGCAGGAAAGATAAGAAAATCAGAAGATCAATTTAAGTGGTGTATTGCTCAGCAAAGCAGAGTTCCAGAACAGAAAACAGGAAAAAATGAAACAGAAGGAATTAGTTAAGTGAAAATAAAATAATTTTCTCAGAAATGAAAGGCATGAGTTTTCATATTAAAAAGGGTCAAATAATTCAAAGTAATTAATGAAAAAACACTCAAATCATGGTCATCTCCTGTTTGACCACTTCCAATTTGCCTTGATTCATGGACCTGACATTCCAGGTCCATGAGATGAGATGGCTGGATGGCATCACAGACTCAATGGATGTGAGTCTGAGTGGACTCCAAGAGATGGTGATGAACTAGGAGGCCTGGCGTGCTGCGATTCACAGTGTAACAAATAGTTGGACACAACTGAGCGACTGACCTGAACTGAACTGATAGTCCATGGGGTTAAAAGAGTGAGATGTGAATGAATGACTTTCACAACACAAATAGCAGAAGATGAGCAATCTGAATTTGGGATAAAAGTACTTGGATGATTAAGAAATTCTTGGAGGTACCAGGAAATCTGATAAGAAATTTCAACTACAACTATCATTGTATAGTTTCATTTTGATTATACCCTGCTCTGATCTACAAAATGAAATTTTGTTTTGTGACAAGAATTGACTTATTGTTTTTGTTTGCTTGTTTAGAACATATCAAAGGATGGTAAATTGATTCTTGAAATCTCAAAGGAAAGAATAATGTCTTACAATAGAGATCTTTCAAGTGGGTCATGGAGTGGCATAGAAGTTTTTATAGTTTCATTTTGATTATACCCTGCTCTGATCTACAAAATGAAATTTTGTTTTGTGACAAGAATTGACTTATTGTTTTTGTTTGCTTGTTTAGAACATATCAAAGGATGGTAAATTGATTCTTGAAATCTCAAAGGAAAGAATAATGTCTTACAATAGAGATCTTTCAAGTGGGTCATGGAGTGGCATAGAAGTTTATTAAGCAATGGGTCAGATTGCTTTAATGGGAAAGCCTTCTGAGGAATAGGGGAGCTCTCTGCTGCTGCTGCTAAGTCGCTTCAGTCATGTCCAACTCTGTGAGACCCCATAGACAGCATCCCACCAGGCTTCCCCATCCCTGGGATTCTGCTGGCAAGAACACTGGAGTGCGTTGCCATTTCCTTCTCCAGTGCATGAAAGTGAAAAGTGAAAATGAAGTCACTCAGTCGTGTCCCACTCTTTGTGACTCCACGGACGGTAGCCCACCAGGCTCCTCTGTCCATGGGATTTTCCAGGCAAGAGTACTGGAGTGGGGTGCCATTGCCTTCTCTGAGGGGAGCTCTCTAACCTCTCTCAAATGTTGGAATCTGAGATATTTTTTCAAGTGCTGGTGGGCCATTAAAAGCCATTCTTCATAGGAAGTTATGTGGGCTGTTTATATATCTGTTTTAGCTAATGAACCATTAATTTTGCCATCTTTTACCTCAAAATAAATGGACTTGATTTCAAATCCTGGCTTATCCTTTATGAGCATATAACTACAGGTGGGATACATCAGTATATAGAACCTCAATCATTTAATATATAAAATCATGAGATATTGTTTCAAAGGTAAGTGGTAATTTTTAAATTCATATAAAAAGACATATAAAACATGTATTTGTCACAAAATAAATGTTTTACAATTTATAACATCATCACCACTGTAACTTCAATAACTGCATTTCACTGCATAGATGTAATTGCACTCCTTTTATAGTATCTTATTTTTGAGGAGGAGAGGAATTATTTCTCTATTTTCCACTTTTTAGTCCAGGTCAATATGGCTAAAGAAAATTCATATTTAGTATCTTCAAAAGGAACACACCAGTTTCAAGTTGGCTATAGCTCTGGGCATGTATCTATTTTTCTATACACTGTGATTTCCTTTACTTTTTAGATATCTTTATGAAGCAAAAAAAAAAATCATGTTCATATTCCTAGTATGAAGGAGTTGACAGGAACAAAGCATTTAGCAAAATAGTATAAAAGGCAAGTTTGCAACAGCCCAGCAGGAGAAAGAGATCAATGCCCCAAAGCATCCTATAATATTTTTTGAATGATTGAAAAAAGACTCCCTTTCTGCCTGCTCTGAGAAATCTTTGGTGCATGTGTAAAATCAGGTCTACAATGGCAATTGAGCAAGGAGTTGCCAATTGCCTTGATACTCTGGGCTATTCCCATTCACATGCCTGCAGTAGCCATCTCATAAGAGTATCTTTTTAGAGCATCTGAAAGCAAACCTAGATAGACCACCCCCAAACCATATACCAAACTGTGGAAGTAAAGTCATCCTCTCTCTCAAAGAATAAAGAAGTGGCTTGATTAAAAAATAAAGTACAGTATCCTGTTTACTATTGCTTAATCTCCACTATTTTACAATAGAACTCTCAAAAGACCTAGTCCCCAGATACTGAGCTAAATACACAAACAGTCAGAATTGAAACAAGGAACGAAAAAAAAAAAAAAAAAAAAGCAATCTTCAACATGAGCAAAATAGTGCTAACAAAGTATGTTTGTTTTAGTTTGACTAAGGGAGATTTCAACAGTGTTTCATATTGTAATAAAAAATCACCAGAAAAACACACAATTCTTAAAAATTCAGTTTAAAAAATTAGTAGACTAACTTTTAGTAAGTTTATGTTTGCATAAAAACTGAGCAAGAAAATGAGTTTCCATATAGACCCTCACCTGACCTATCTCTTGAGAAACCTGTATACAGACCAGGAAACAACAGTTAGAACTGGACATGGAACAACATACTGGTTCCAAATAGGAAAAAGAATACATCAATGCTATATATTGTCACCCTGCTTATTTAAGCTATATGCAGAGTACATCATGAGAAATGATGGGCTGAATGAAGCACAAGCTGGAATCAAGATTGCCAGGAGAAATATCAATAACATCAGATATGCAGATGACACCACCCTTATGGCAGGAAGTGAAGAATTAAAGAGCCTCTTGATGAAAATGAAAGAAGAGAGTGAAAAAACTGACATAAAGTTCAGCATTCAGAAAACTAAGATTATGGCATCCGGTATTGTCACTTCATGGTATATAGATGGGGAAACAGTGGCTGACTAGTTTTCTGGGCTCCAGAATCACTGCAGATGGTGACTGCAGCCATGAAATTAAGAGACGTTTACTCCTTAGAAGGACAGTTATGACCAACCTAGACAGAAAATTAAAAAGCAGAGACATTACTTTGCTGACTAAGGTCTGTCTAATCAAGGCTATGGTTTTTCCAGTGGTCATGTATGGATGTGAGAGTTGGACTATAAAGAAAGCCAAGAGCTGAAGAATTGATGCTTTTGAACTGTGGTGTTGGAGAAGACTCTTGAGAGTCCTTTGGACTGAAAGGAGATCCAACCAGTCCATCCTAAAGGAGGTTAGTCCTGTGTATTCATGGGAGGGACTGATGTTGAAGCTGAAACTCTCTTTGGCCATCTGATGCAGAAAGCTGACTCATATGAAAAGACCCTGATGCTGGGAAAGATTGAGGGCAGGAGGAGAAGGGGACAACAGAGGATGAAATGGCTAAATAGCATCACTGACTCAATGGACATGGGTTTTTGTGGACTCCAAGGGTTGGTGATGAACAGGGAGGCCTGGCATGCTGCGGTTCATGGGGTAGCAAAGAGTTGGACATGGCTGAGTGACTGAACTGAACTGATATTTCCTCAATCTCCTGGATGACAGTTTTCTCTATATTAACATCTTGAATTAATGTGATACATTTGTTGGAATTATTAATAATTAATGAGCCAATATTAATGGTATTATTAATGAAAATTTGTTTATATTAGGTTTCACTTTTGAGGTTGTAAGGACTTCTCAGATGGCCCAGACAGTAAAGAATCTGCTTGCAATACAGGAGACTTGGGTTTGATCGCTGGATCAAGAAGATCCCCTGGAGAAGGAAATGGCAACCCACTCTAGTATTCTTGCCTGTGCAATCCCATGGACTGAGGAACCTGGCAGGCGATAGCCCATGGGGTCACAAAGACTCAGACATGATTGAGCAACTAATATTTCCAGCACTTTGGGGTTGGACATTATATGAATTTTGAAAAATGTTTGATAACGTGTCTTATTTGCTTAAACTGCAATAACAGAAGATTAAATGGATACCAAAAGTAGAAATTTATTTCTCATAGTTTTGGAGTCCAAGAAATCCAAGAACAAGATATAGGTAGATATTTATGATCAAATCAATTCCCACAGGCCTACTACCAAATATCAGCACAGTCTGCAGATTGTCTCAATATATGAATTTGGGGGTGAACACAAGCATTCAATGTATAGAAACCTGTACCATCATTCAGTTCAGTTTAGTTGCTCAGTCACATCCAACTCTTTGTGACTCCATGGACTACAGCATGCCAGACTTCCCAGTCCATCACCAACACTTGGAACTTGCTCAAAACTCATGTCCATCGAGTCAGTGATGCCATCCAGCCATCTCATCATTCAGTTCAGTTTAGTTGCTCAGTCACATCCAACTCTTTGTGACTCCATGGACTACAGCATGCCAGACTTCCCAGTCCATCACCAACACTTGGAACTTGCTCAAAACTCATGTCCATCGAGTCAGTGATGCCATCCAGCCATCTCATTCTCTGTCATCCCCCTGTCCTTCTGCCTTCAATCTTTCCCAGCATCAGGATCTTTTCCAGTGAGTCAGTTCTTTGCATCAGGTGGCCAAAGTATTAAAGCTTGAGCTTCAACCTCAGTCTTTCCAATGAATATTCAAGACTGATTTCCTTTAGGATGGACTGATTGGATCTCCTTTCAGTCTAAGGGACTCTCAAGAGTCTTCTCCAACACCACAGTTCAAAAGCATCAATTCTACGGCACTCAGCTTTCTTCACAGTCCAACTCTCACATTCATACCTGACTACCGGAAAAACCATAGCTTTGACTAGGCAGACCTTTGTTAGCAAAGTAATGTCTCTTTTTTAACACTGTATTCAGATTGGTCATAGCTTTTCTTCTCAGGAGCAAGCATTTTTAATTTCATGGCTGCAGTCACTATCTGCAGTGATTTTGGTGTCCAAAACAATAAAGTCAGGCACTGTTTCCCTGTTTTTCCATCTATTTGCCATCAAGTGATGGGACCAGACACTATGATCTTAGTTTTTTTAATGTTGAATTTCTAGCGAGTTTTTTTCCCTCTTCTCTTTCATTTTCATCAAGAGGCTCTTTAGTTCCTCTTGGCTTTCTGCCATAAGGGTGGTATCATCTGCATATCTGTGGTTATTGACACTTCTCCTGGCAATCTTGGTTCCAGCTTGTGCTTCATCTAGCCTGGCATTTCACATGATGTACTCTCCATATAAGTTAAATAAGCAGGGTGAAAATATATAGTCTTGACATAGGGCTTTTCTAATTTGGAACCAGCCCATTGTCCCATGTTTGGTGCAAAGTATTTCTTCTTGACCTGCATACAGATTTCTCATGAGGCAGGTAAAGTGAAAGTGAAAATGAAGTCGCTCAGTCATGTCCAATTCTTTGTGACCCCGTGGACTATAGCCCACCAAGCTCCTCCATCCATGGGATTCTCCAGGCAAGAATACTAGAGTGGGTTGCCATTTCCTTCTCCAGGGGATCTTCCCAACCCAGGGATCGAACCCAGGTCTCCTGCATTGCAGGCAGATGCTTTAACCTCTGAGCCACCAGGGAAGCAAAAGTGGTCTGTTATTCCCATCTCTTTCAGAATTTTCCACAGTTTCTTGTGATCCACACAGTCAAAGGCTTTGGTATAGTCAATAAAGCAGAAATAGATGTTTCTCTGGAACTCTCTTGCTTTTTTGATGATCCAGCAAATGTTGGCAATTTGATCCTTTGCCTTTTCTAAAACCAGCTTGAGTATCTGGAAGTTCATAGTTCACACATTGCTGAAGCCTGGCTTGGAGAATTTTGAGCATTACTTTACTAGTGTGTGAGATGAGTGCAACTGTGCAATAGTTTGAGCATTCTTTGTCATTGTCTTTCTTTGGGATTGGAATGAAAACAGACCTTTTCCAGTCTTGTGGCCACTGCTGAGTTTTCCAAATTTGCTGGCATGTTGAGTGCAGCATTTTCACAGCATCATCTTTTAGAATTTGTAATAGCTCAGCTGCAATTCCATCACCTCCACTAGCTTTGTTCATATGATGCTTTCTAAGGCCCACTTGGCTTTGCACTCCAGGATATCTAGCTCTCGGTGAGTGATCATACCATCGGGGTTATCTGGGTCTTGAAGATCTTTTTTTGTACAGCTCTGTGTATTCTCGCCACCTCTTCTTAACATTGTCTGCTTCTGTTAGGTCCATACCTTTTCTGTCCTTAATTGAGCCCATCTTTGCATGAGATGTTCTTTTGGTATCTCTAGTTTTCTTGAAGAGATCTCTAGTCTTTCCAGTTTTATTGTTTTCCTGTATTTCTTTGCATCGATCACTTAGGAAAGCTTTCTTATCTCTTGCTGTTCTTTGGAACTCTGCATTCAGAAGTGTATATCTTTTCA
>SJYC01095550.1:0-12412 GCA_006408675.1 Madoqua kirkii
GACAAACCACTTCAGTATGCTTGCCTTGAGAGCCCCATGAACAGTATGAAAAGGCAAAATGATAGGATACTGAAAGAGGAACTCCTCAGGTTGGTAGGTACCCAGTATGCTACTGGAGATCAGAGGAGAAATAACTCCAGAAAGAATGAAAGGATGGAGCCAAAAAAATAAACAAAACAAAACAAAACAATACCCAGTTGTGGATGTGACTGGTGATAAAAGCTAGGTCCAATGCTGTAAAGAGCAATATTGCATAGGAACCTGGAATGTTAGGTCCATGAATCAAGGCAAATTGGAAGTGGTCAAACAGGAAATGGCAAGAGTAAATGTTGACATTCTAGGAATCAGCAAAGTAAAAGGGACTGGAATGGTAAATTTAACTCAGAGGACCATTATATCTACTACTGTGAGCAGGAATCCCTTAGAAGAAATGGAATAGCCATCATGGTCAACAAAAGAGTCCGAAATGCAGTACTTGGATGCAATCTCAAAAACAACAGAATGATCCTTCTTTGTTTCCAAGGCAAACCATTCAGTATTACAGTAATCCAAGCCTATGCCCCAACCAGTAACACGAAGAAGCTGAAAGGTTCTATGAAGACCTACAAGACCTTTTAGAACTAACAACCAAAAAAGATGTCCTTTTCATTATAGGGGACTGGAATACAAAAATAGGAAGTCAAGAAACACCTGGAGTAACTGGCAAATTTGGCCTTGGGGTACAGAATGAAGCAGGGCAAAGGCTAATTAGAGTTTTGCCATTATTAATCAACCTCCTACAAATCTGCTTTTAATTCTCACAACTACACAATCACATACACATTGTTCAGTTCAATTCAGTCACTCAGTCGTGTCTGACTCTTTGTGACCCCATGAATCCAAGCACGCCAGGCCTCCCTGTCCATCACCAACTCCCGAGTTCACTCAGACTCATATCCATTGAGTCAGTGATGCCATCCAGCCATCTCATCCTCTGTCGTCCCCTTCTCCTCCTGCCCCCAGTCCCTCCCAGCATCAGAGTCTTTTCCAGTGAGTCAACTCTTCATGTGAGGTGGCCAAAGTACTGGAGTTTCAGCTTTAGCATCACTCCTTCCAAAGAAATCCCAGGGTTGATCTCCTTCAGAATGGACTAGTTGAATCTCCATGCAGTCCAAGGGACTCTCACGAGTCTTCTCTAACTCCACAGTTCAAAAGCATCAATTCTTCGGCACTCAGCCTTCTCCACAGCCCAACTCTCACATCCATATATGACCACAGAAAAAATTATAGCCTTGACTAGACAGACCTTAGTTGGCAAAGTAATGTCTCTGCTTTTGAATATGCTGTCTAGGTTGGTCATAACTTTTCTTCCAAGAAGTAAGTGCCTATCTCCTTTCTAAAGATAAGGCTCCTGATGCAGAGACAGATTGAGAAATGTATCATTGTTATAGGTAGTGAGCAGCACAGCCAATTCATCTAGACTTATGGAAGGAAATAACAAATATCAGAGATACAACGAAACACTGATGACAACTTTTTCAAATCTTTTTCTCAAATTCCTTCTGTATTTTCTCCTTACATAGCAGGGAAACATAAGATCTGCCCTCTATATCTGCCTGGCACTGGCAGAAAAACAATGACAAACTCTCCATTTTCAAACATAGAGTTGGAAGGGAATGGTCACTGGCAATTGATGGAGACTGAACTTCATATTTTATCTAAACCTATTTTATGACTTTTCTCATCTTTCAACTTTTATTATAAAAATAATTTTTTAGTCTTTTCTACGTGTCAGCTACTGTTCTGTGTGTTTTTGTGTGTATCAACTCATCTAATCAATTCGACCTCCCTATGCTGTTGATGTTATCATTATTCTTATTTTTTCTTTTCACAAATAAGAAATTTGAATCATTACTTAATCATATGGTGGTTAAGTAATTTTGTCACTTTCACAGACAGATTCAAGCTCAGGCATCTTTAACCATTAGGTTCTGCACTATACTACTCATAATCTAATGCTTATATATTTTTAAACCTCTATTTCAAACATAGAGTTGGAAGGGAATGGTCACTGGCAATTGATGGAGACTGAACTTCATATTTTATCTAAACCTATTTTATGACTTTTCTCATCTTTCAACTTTTATTATAAAAATAATTTTTTAGTCTTTTCTACGTGTCAGCTACTGTTCTGTGTGTTTTTGTGTGTATCAACTCATCTAATCAATTCGACCTCCCTATGCTGTTGATGTTATCATTATTCTTATTTTTTCTTTTCACAAATAAGAAATTTGAATCATTACTTAATCATATGGTGGTTAAGTAATTTTGTCACTTTCACAGACAGATTCAAGCTCAGGCATCTTTAACCATTAGGTTCTGCACTATACTACTCATAATCTAATGCTTATATATTTTTAAACCTCTTTCTACTTTGTAATAGCAGGTTTTATTCTGATTCCCCCCTTCTTTCCCCCAATATAACTAAGTATAGTTTGCTATACATACTAGGCCTTTAAACACTGAATAAATGAATGAATATTGATTGTGACTGTATTTGTCTTATTTTCTCATATATTTACTCCTGAATGTATACCTTCAAAATCTTGTTACTCAAAGTATAGCTCCCAGCATAGGCACCACTTGGAACACTGCAAGAAATGCGGAATCCCAGGACCTATTCCAGATCTACTGTGTCAGTAAGTTTCCCACATAACTCATCCACACATTAAACTTTGAAAAGCAAATTTTAAAGTACGTGTGTAAATTTACAAACTTAACCCATGATAGCCACCTGGCTCTCTCACCTGCTCACACACCTGAATGCCTTCACTCTGGCCTTTCCAGTCCCATCCCAAGGTTCTGTGATTTGGTCAGCTCCACAAAAGCTATTTCTTTGTAAGTAGTGGTTTCTTTGTGAGTTGAGCCAAGTGACTCAAGGGAAACACTAGTAGATAATTTTTTCTTTTTGTATTTTGCTTCAAAGCAAGTGCACAAGAATCTCTCCTGCCCAGTACCCCCACGACACACACAGGGATTAGCTTCCTTAGGCTACAGCTGCAGATGTGCTAAAGAAAGAAGCAACTGAGATGGAGCAAGGACTCACAGCCTGGTATAGAGAAGAAAGTGGTGATCACCAGGACAGACCATTAAGCCTCTAAAGTCTCATATGTCTCAGCCATCAGGATGGTTTCATAACAGCACATTTTATCTTTGCATACTCCTCTCCAGCCACTGTGAAACCTGACTGTGGGAACTTGTGAATAAAGAAGGTATTGATATAGAACATCCAAGACAATACATTCTAGAGAATCTAAAGGGCATTTTGTGATCCCAAGATCGAGGCATCTCTTTCTAAACTAAGAGATATCAGCACAAGAATAATGAAAAGAAAGTCCTCATTCAGCATGAAGGGAAAGCAGATAACTGTGGATCCCCACTCTTGAAATAGGATATTAGGTTGATTTGATTAAAAGCAAGACCCAAAAGGCTTCAACAGTTTTCAAGTTACTTAACCTTGTTCTCATTTGCTTCAGTTGTATTGACACTTTGTGACCCTATGATCTGTTACTCGACTAGCTCCTGTGTCCATGGGATTCTCCAGGCAAGAATACTGGAGGGGGTTGTCATGGCCTCCTCCAAGGGATCTTCCAGATCCAGGGATTGAATCCATGTCTCTTATGTCTCCTGAATTGGCAGGTGGGTTCTTTACCACTAACACCACCTGGGAGCCCTACTTAACCATATCCAAAAATAAAACTCTAGAATATCTATAGGAATACAAAAATATCTAGCAGTCAAAAAATAAAACTCACAATCTTTAATATATAGTAAAAAATTCAGTTCAGTTCAGTCACTCAGTTGTCTCTCAGAGATGCCACAGACTGTAGCATACCAAGTTTTCCAGTCCATCAACAAATTCTGGAGTTTGTTCAAACTCATATTCATCAAATCAGTGATGCCACTGAACCATCTGATCCTCTGTCATCCTCTCTCCTCCCACCTTCTATCTTTCCCAGCATCGGGGTCTTTTCAAATGAGTCAGTTGTTTGCATCAGTTGACCAAAGTATTGGAGCTTTGGCTTCAGATTAGTTCTTCAAATGAATATTCAGGACTGATTTCCTTTAGGATTGACTGGTTGGATCTCCTTGCAGTCCAAGGGATTCTCAAGAGTCTTCTCCAACACCACAGTTCAAAAGGATCAATTCTTCAGCACTCAACTTTCTTTATGGTCCAACTCTCACATTCATACATGGCTACTGGAAAAACCATAGCTTTGATTAGATGGACATTTGCAGGCAAAGTGATATCTCTGCTTTTTAATATGCTGTGTATATTTGTCATAGCTTCTCTTCCATGGAGCAAGTGTCTTATAATTTCGTGGCTGTAGCACCATCTGCAGTGATTTTGGAGTCCAAGAAAATAAAGTCTGACACTGTTTCCACTGTTTCCCCCTCTATTTGCCATGAAGTGATTGACCCAGATAATCACAATGGTATGATCACTCATCTAGAGCCAGAGCCTGGAATGTGAAGTCAAGTGGGCCTTAGGAAGCATCACTACGAACAAAGCTCGTGGAGGTGATGGCATTCCAGTTGAGCTATTTCAAATCCTGAAAGATGATGCTGTGAAACTGCTGCACTAAGTATGCCAGCAAATTTGGAAAACTCACAGGACTGGAAAAGGTCAGTTTTCATTCCAATCCTAAAGAAAGACAATGCCACAGAATGCTCAAACTACCGCACAGTTGTACTCACCTCACATGCTAGTAAAGTCATGCTCAAAATTCTCCAAGCCAGGCTTCAGCAATACGTGAACCATGAACTTCCAGATGTTCAAGCTGGTTTTAGAAAAGGCAGAGGAACCAGAGATCAAACTGCCAACATCTCCTGGATTATGGAAAAAGCAAGAGAGTTCCATAAAAACATCTATTTCTGCTTTTTGACTATGCCAAAGCCTTTGACTGTGTGAATCACAATAAACTGTGGAAAATTCTGAAAGAGTTGGGAATACCAGACCACCTGACCTGCCTCTTGAGAAATCTGTATGCAGGTCAGGAAGCAATGGTTAGAACTTTACATGGAATAACAGACTGGTTCCAAATAGGAAAAGGAGCACTTCAAGGCTATATATTGTCACCCTGCTTGTTTAACTTCTATGCAGAGTACATCATGAGAAACTCTAGGCTGGAAGAAGCACAAGCTAGAATCAAGATTGCTGGGAGAAATAGCAGTAACCTCAGATATGCAGATGACACCACCCTCATGGCAGAAAGTGAAGAGGAAGTAAAAAGCCTCTTGATGAAAGTGAAGGAGGAGAGTGAAAAAGGTGGCTTAATACTCAACATTCAGAAAACGAAGATCATGGCATCTGGTCCCATCACTTCATGGGAAATAGATGGAGAAACAGTAGAAATAGTGTCAGATTTTATTTTGGGGGGCTCCAAAATCACTGCAGATGGTGACTGCAGCCATGAAATTAAAAGATGCTTACTCCTTGGAAGGAAAGTTATGACCAATCTAGATGGCATATTAAAAAGCAAAGACATTACTTTGCTAACAAAGGTCTGTCTAGTCAAGGCTATGGTTTTTCCTGTGGTCATGTGTGGATGTAAGTGTTGGACTGTGAAGAAAGCTGAGTGCGGAAGAATTGATGCTTTTGAACTGTGGTGTTGAAGAAGATGCTTGAGAGTCCCTTGACTACAAGGAGATCCAATCAGTCCATTCTAAAGGAGATCAGTCCTGGGTGTTCATTGGAAGGATGGATGCTAAAGCTGAAACTCCAATACTTTGGCTACCTCATGCAAAGAGTTGACTTATTGTAAAAGACCCGGGAGGGATTGTGGTCGTGAGGAGAAGGGGATGATAGAAGATGAGATGGCTGGATGGCATCACCAACTCGATGGACATGCATCTGAGTGAACTCTGGGTGTTGGTGATGGACAGGGAGGCATGGTGTGCTGCAATTCATGGAGTTGCAGAGAGTCAGACACAACTGAGCAACTGAACCGATGGGACCAGATACCACGATCTTAGTTTTCCAAATGTTGACTTTCAGCCAGCTTTTTCACTCTCCTCTCTCACATTCATCAAGAGGTTCTTTAGTTCTTCTTTGCTTTATGCCATTAGGGTAGTATCATCTCCATATCTAAGGATATTGATATTTTCCCCCACACTCTTGATTCCAGCTTGTGCTTCATCCAGCCAGCATTTTGCATGATGTACTGTGCACATAAGCTAAATAAGCAGGGTGACAATGTATAGCCGTGATGTACTCCTTTCTCAATTTGGAACCAGTCCCTTGTTCCACGTGTTTCTCACTGTTGCCTCTTGACCTGCACACAGATTTTTCAGGCAGCAAGTAAGATGGCCTGGTATTCTGATTTCTTTAAGAATTTTCCACAGTTTGTTGTGATCCACACAAAGACTTAGGTGTAACCTCATGCGAAGAGTTGACTCATTGGAAAAGACCCTGATGCTGGGAAAGATTGAGGGCGGGAGGAGAAGGTGGAAAAAGAAGATAAGATAGTTTGATGGCATCACCAACTCAATGGACATAAATTTGAGTCAACTCTGGGAGACAGTGAAGGACAAGGAAGTCTGATGTGCAGTAGTTCATGGGGTTGCAAAGAGTTGGACATGACAGAGCAGCTGAGCTGAACTATGAAAGTCTTGGGGCATCTCCTCTACCTCCTGGTGCCCACTCTGCCTTCTAGAGCTCTGTATTTTACATTCTTTGGGTCCTCCCCACCCTGCTTAAGTGTCTCAAGGGTTTTATTGACAATTTTTTTCTGGTACCAGCATGTCTCATCCTCAGGAATTCACTCATCAAGACCTGGCTGCAACACCACAACTTTCTTAGATCCATCACGTATGCTCTCCACCAGTCAGAGAGTTTGCCAGGCTGGCTCCCAAAGCATTGTTCATTCTATTTATTAAACTTATCATATGCTGCCTTGTTTTATATTATCACACATACAATTCAAATCTATTTAACACATGCATCATGACTGCTCTTCTCTAGATTTCCCCCTATGATTCTCTTTCTCCTGATTTTGAGAATTAACCCACTACATGTGCCTCCAAAACTGGTCTTTCTCATCTCCTTTGAGAAATTACCTGATCATGCAGGTCCCCTTTCCTTTACTTCTTCTCAGTGCAACTCATATCTTCAGCTTGCAAACATGCTAAGGACTCTCTAACCCTAACACAATTTCCCATCACCTTCCTTTCTATGTGAATGTTATGAAAAGTCAGAGGACAATGTTGCCTTAATTTTCCCTCCTGTTCACCTCTCTATGTTTAAGGTGAAGGTGAAGTCACTCAGTCGTGTCCAACTCTTTGTGACCCCATGGACTGTAACCTACTAGGCTTCTCCGTTCATGGGATTCTCCAGGCAAGAATACTGGAGTGGATTGCCATTTCCTTCTCCAGGGGATCTTCCAGACCCAGGGATCGAACCTGGGTCTCCTGCATTGGAGGCAGATGCTTTAACCTCTGAGCCACCAGGGAAGCTCCCTCTATGTTTAACTCAGGTGAAAGAGGAAAGTGAAAAAGTTGACTTAAAGCTCAACATTTAGAAAACAAAGATCATGGCATCCGGTCCCATCACTTCATGGGAAATAGATGGGGAAACAGTGGAAACAGTGTCAGACTTTATTTTGGGGGGCTCCAAAATCACTGCAGATGGTGACTGCAGCCATGAAATTAAAAGACACCTACTCCTTGGAAGAAAAGTTATGACCAACCTAGATACCATATTCAAAAGCAGAGACATTACTTTGCTGACTAAGGTCTGTCTAGTCAAGGCTATGGTTTTTCCTGTGGTCATGTATGGATGTGAGAGTTGGACTGTGAAGAAGGCTGAGCGCCAAAGAATTGATGCTTTTGAACGGTGGTGTTGAAGACTCTTGAGAGTCCCTTGGACTGCAAGGTGATACAACCAGTCCATTCTGAAGGAGATCAGCCCTGGGATTTCTTTGGAAGGAATGATGCTAAAGCTGAAACTCCAGTACTTTGGCCACCTCATGCAAAGAGTTGACTCATTGGAAAAGACTCTGATGCTGGGAAGGACTGGGGGCCGGAGGAGAAGGGGACGACAGAGGATGAGATGGCTGGATGGAATCACAGACTCGATGGACGTGAGTCTGAGAGAACTCTTGGAGTAGATGTTGGACAGGGAAGCCTGGTGCACTGCAATTCATGGGGTCACAAAGAGTTGGACACGACTGAGTGACTAAACTGAACTGATGCTTCCTAAGACCCACTTGATATCACATTCCAGGATATCTGGCTCTAGATGAGGAATCACATCACTATCCATGCTGTTTCTTCTTTGTTTTCTCACCATCTCTTTTTCATTGTTTCTGCGTCTACTAGCTCCTTGCTATGTGTTTCCTTTTTGTGCCATTCTTTACATCAGATATCCTTGGTATCTCTAATTTTCTTGAAGGGATCTCTAGTCTTTCCCATTCTATTGTTTTTCTCTATTTCTTTGCATTGTTCACTTAAAGAGGCTTTCTTATTTCTCCTTGCTATTCCCTGGAACTCTGGGTTCAGTTGGGTGTATCAGTCCTTTTCTCCTTTGCCTTTCACTTCTCTTTTCTCAGCTATTTGTAAAGACTCCTCAGACAATCATTTTGCCTTCTTGCATTTCCCCGCCACCTCTTTGGGATGATTTTGGTTACCACCTCCTATGCTATGTTATAAGCCGCCATCAATAGTGTTTCAGGCACTCTGTCTGATCTAATCTCTTGAATCTCTTTGTCATTTCTACTGTATAATTATAAGGGATTTGATTTATGTCATACCTAAAACCCTAATGGATTTCACTACTTTCTTCAATTTAAGTCTGAATTTTACAATAACTTGTTGATGATCATATCCACAGTGAGCTTCAGGTCTTTTCTTTTCTTTTTTTTTTTTATGGCTGGATGTCATCACGGACTTGATGGACGCGAGTCTGAGTGAACTCCGGGAGTTGGTGATGGACAGAGAGGCCTGGCGAGCTGCAATTCATGGGGTGGCAGTCGGACAGGACTGAGCGACTGAACTGAACTGAACTGAAGGGCCATGGTCCTCTAAGAGATGTTTCTTTGCCTTTTATTTTTTTTTTCAGATTTATTTATTTGTTTTAATTGGAAGATAATTGCCTTACAGTGTTGTTAGTTTCTGCTGTACAAAAAACATGAACCAGCTGTAAATACATATATCTCCCCTCCTTCTTAAGCCTCCCTGCCACCCTGCCATCCCACCCCTCCAGGTTCTCGCAGGGCACTGAGCTGAGCTCCCTGTGTTATGCAGCAGATCCCACTCACTGTCTGTTCCACACACAGCAGCATACGTACGTCAATGCTACTCTCTCGATTTGCCCCACCTCTCCTCCCCTTGCTGTGTCCATCAGTCTGTTCTTTACATCTGCGTCTTTATTTCTGCCCTACAAATACCATTTGTACCATTTTTCTAGATTCCATGTATAAGTGTTATTATACCATACTTGCTTTCCTCTTTGTGATGTGCTTCACTCTATATGTTAGACTCTAGGTTCATCCACATGTTGCTGTTTCTGCAGCTAAGCCTTCTCTTGGCTTGGTGGCTTTCTTCAATTCTTTATTGCTTTCTCTGAAATTCCCCCACTAACTACTTCTTCTGCAAATAAAGTCCTTACTGTTTTACTTTCCTCCCTCACAGAAAACCTTTGTCTACAAAAGAACAGGTATTCTCAAAAATGAAACAAAAAATGGCTGTTAAACATGTGAAAAATACTTAACCTTACTAGAAAGCAAAGAAAAAATATCTTAGAGTTATCTGTTTTTTCACCTCATTGGTAAAGTTTAAAAACTACCCAATATAATTGAATTTAGGACTAAAAAAACACATTTTAGGAGCAATGGTTTTAGAGTAATTTGGTATGATTTTTCAGAAATACTCAAATCACACATGCATAGTTTCAATCGACTGAATTCTAATAAGCTATATTAATTCCTTATTATATCATTTTTATGATAACTAAGATTTGGTAACAATTATATGACTATACAGAACACATATCACTATAATAAAATACTACACACCTACTCAAAAGATTGTGTACAAATGCATTTATTGACATGAAAATATTTTATAATATATACTATGCCAAAATTTTTAAAATGGCCTATAAAAATTTCTTAATTTCAGAAATATTTACTCAGAAACTATTTATTGAATACCTGGTATTCTGTACCAAGGTATTATTCTAGGTGCTGGAAGAATGAGTATGTATATAAAGCTTGGAAAAATATACACAAAATATTAATAATAGTGAAGATTTTTAAGTGGTAAAATATTTTTTGTTTTCTACAATGGATATTATTTTTACTGTAACTCTACAATTTTTTAAACACCAATCTCTTTAGAATAAACACCAGACCCTTTAGTGTACTATTCATACTTTCTCTTCCAGTCCTGCTTCCCGTAAGTCTGTCCACTCAACATCTAGTATCTATTTCTGTTTGTTTTATCTGGTCCTGAATTTCTTAATATTGTATCTGTCACATGGGACATCCTTGCTCCATCTTGTCATGGCCAAAACCTATGTAACCTCCTTTGCAGGGGCCCAGCAGGAAATCATCTTCCTTATCTCTGAAGTCACATGTTCTCCTGTCTTTGAACTCTCACAGCATTTCTGCGCCTCTTCCTCCCATGACCAGACTGCATGATCTTTGAAGGCAGATTCCTTAGTGTTTTCCGTATTGCCAAAGGAGTGTTTACTGAACAAATGGAGAAACGCAGGCATGTCTCTCTAGAGTTTATATTCCTTGAGAAGAGGGGATCTTGTTCTTCACTGTGTCTTCTACATCAGTATTTACGGAGCGGTACTATGAATCTGGTCCCATCACTTCATGGGAAACAGATGAGGAAACAGTGGAAACAGTGTCAGACTTTATTTTGGGGGGCCTCCAAGATCACTGCAGATGGCGACTGCAGCCATGAAATTAAAAGACGCTTACTCCTTGGAAGAAAAGTTATGACCAACCTAGATAGCATATTCAAAAGCAGAGACATTACTTTGCCAAGAAAGGTCCGTCTAGTCAAGGCTGAGGTTTTTCCTGTGGTCGTGTATGGATGTGAGTGATGGATGTGAAGAAAGCTGAGTGCCAAAGAATTGATGCTTTTGAACTGTGGTGTTGGAGAAGACTCTTGAGAGTCCCTTGGACTGCATGGAGATCCGAATAGTCCATCCTAAAGGAGATCAGCCCTGGGTGTTCTTTGGAAGAAATGATGCTAAAGCTGAAACTCCAGTACTTTGGCCACCTCATTGGAAAAGACTCTGATGCTGGGAGGGATAGAAGGCAGGAGGAAAGGGGGCAGGAGGAAAGGGGGACGACAGAGGATGAGGTGGCTGGATGGCACCACCAACTCAATGGATATGAGTTTGAATAAACTCCGGGAGATGGTGATGGACAGGGAGGCCTGGCATGCTGCGATTCATGGGGTCACAAAGAGTCGGACATGACTGAGTGACTGAATTGAAATGAACTGTTCTCCTGAGCATGAGAACTTACAAGGAATCACAGTTCAGATCCCCACCTTGCACATGTATTCACTCTGCAAACTGAGAATGCAGGTTTGGGATTGGGGTGTTGTTCTGGCTCTCCCCTCACATCTTTCCTTTTCTAATTACCTTCTCCCACTTTACCGAACAAGCAAGCATTGCCCTAAGATATATATGCCTGCTGAGCACCATGGTAAAGAACAGTTTGAATTTTTTCATGCAATCACATCATTTTTTTCCCATCCTTCTCACAAAGTTCCATGAAAGCAGTGACTTTTTATTTTCTATAAGTGACAAATTCTTAGCTAGACTTTTTGCATTATCTTTATATTTATCAATGGTTTTATCTTTCTCTGTTTTACAGTTAGAATACAATAGGGAGAGGGTTGTCATGGAATACATATTAATCCATCCCTTTGAACTGAAAAGGAAAATCATACATTTTCAGGCAGAAGGGAAGTCCAACTGGATCTGTAGCTTTGACAAAGAGGAATTATTTGCTATTTAGTTTATATGGTGAACATTCTCATAAATTCAATGAGTTGAGCCTGAATCTTTGAATGTTGACAAAAATATATGTAAAGCATGAGATGTGATGAAAATATTTTATTGCACTAGCAAAGGACTTTGAAATGAAGCACTACTTTAAAATAAATCTTTCTTAGCATGTTGTGTATAAGATATTAGCAAATTTAGTACAACATGCCTCCAAGTGAAAGAGTAACTAACATAATTAATAGTCATTTGAAAAGTCTGGGTGAAGATTTTAAGTTTTTTCCTTGGAATCGGAAAAAGACTATGTTCAGTATCTGGGTAAAGGTAAAAACAAGCAAATGGAAAATCTTTGCAAGTCATGTGTTTTTTGATATTTTGTTTTCTGTATAATTGAAGGAGATC
>SJYC01095552.1:0-28269 GCA_006408675.1 Madoqua kirkii
TGGTAAAGATAATTCTCTACAAACACTTATGCATTTTTCATTTAATTCTGTATCAAAAGAATTTTATTACTAAAAAACACCTTTGTAAGTATCGTTTTACATTCTGTAAAATACTCTGTTGTATGAGGGGGTTAATCTACTACCCACCTTGTTGAACATTTAGATGGCTCCCATTGTTTCAGTATTATAAATTATATTGCACGAATATCTTTGTTCATAAAGCTTTTTCTTCTCCACTTCTGATTATTCCTTTAGACAGATTTTGAGAAATGACACCATCTGGTCAAAAGGTAACAGCATTCTGGAGGCTCATGTGGCATGCAGAAATGTCACAGCAATGTTCAAACCCATCGGCAGAGTGGGACACAGCCAAGCTCCCACAGCCTTTCCATCATTTAATTATTTTCCCTTTAAAAAGTCTTTCTGTTCTGATCAGATCAACAAGA
This sequence comes from Madoqua kirkii, assembly GCA_006408675.1. Classification (NCBI taxonomy): domain Eukaryota; kingdom Metazoa; phylum Chordata; class Mammalia; order Artiodactyla; family Bovidae; genus Madoqua; species Madoqua kirkii. The sequence continues at coordinate 447 of SJYC01095552.1, forward strand.
AATTGCTGCTTCATTCAGATGTTTAGAATTACTTGTTAAGTGTTCTGTTCTTTTCCTGAGTGGGTTTAATTCTGCTCTGCAGATTTGTTAATTTTCTACTGCATAAATCTGTAGCTTACATTTAACCTCCTAAGGTCTCAGTCCACAGTCGTGAATTGAACTGAAATTCCTTCTCCAGACCTTGTTTGAAAGTTTCCGTATGTTCCTGTCACTTTCCTACCTTGGTCCCACTCTCTCTGCCTTCTGAGAGCGTGGCTTCTCATTTTACTGACTCAGGATCTTAAGAGGTCTCCTGGAGAGCATCACACATCAGGTCTGGCCGCCATGATGGAATGCTGCAGTGGCTTGTGGGTCTTCCTCTCCCACTAGATGTAAGCTCCTTGAGGGACTTTGTATCCTTGGCCCAAAATAGGAACTCCAATGCTAAGCTCTAGCCAGAAGTACCACTCAGATGTGTATGTTCCCATTCCTAGTCACTCCTGCCAGTCTGTGAGCTGGGGAGATGGATAAGAATGGCTGCACATGTGTGTGGCTCAGGCCATACTCTCGGATCTCTGGTGGGGCTGCTTGCCCTCCAGATGCCCATGCTTCTCCACACCTGGAGTATGAGATAATCTGACACAGGCAGGCTTCTTGCCTGTGAATGGTACAGACTTTGGCCCAGTACAGGAGAGATGAGGAGCAAGACGGCCCCAAATGATTTCTGATGCAAAATGATTTCTTTCTGCCCTCTAACCTCACCATCCATAATGATGATGTTTATGCCTCTCCCTAAACTCTGGACACCCCGGATTCTGCAACACCCACAAAAGTGATTTAGTATCAGTAAAGGCTACACCAATGGTCTTTCCACCCTTTTCTAGAGTGAGATGAGAGGCTGCTGGAATTAACAAATAAATAATTTCCCAAATCCATGAAGTTGACTTTTTCTCTTCGACCATTGTTTCCCAAATCTGCTTCTAGATTCTATGGCTATACTTGGGGTACACATATAAAATACATTCTCTGACCAGTTTCCATCAGCGATACATGGTAGAACAAAGTAAATAGGACTGTCACCGGTAGGACTCCTCATAGCCTTTAATATACTAGTATATGTCAAGGTGTGGACTTCCCTGGTGGTGCAGAGGTTAAAGTGTCTGCCTGCAATGTGGGAGACCTGGGTTCAATCCCTGGGTCGGGAAGATCCCCGGGAGAAGGAAATGGCAACCCACTCCAGTATTCTTGCCTGGAGAATCCCATGGATGGAGGAGCTTGGTGGGCTACAATCCACGGGTCGCAAAGAGTCGGACACGACTGAGCGACTTCACTTTCACTATACGTCAAGGCTGTATATTGTCACCCTGCTTATTTAACTTCTATGCAGAGTATATCATGAGAAATGCTAGGCTGAATGAAGAACAAGCTGAAATCAAGATTGCTGGGAGAAATATCAATAACCTCAGGTATGCAGATGACACCACCCTTAGAGCAGAAAGTAAAGAAGAACTAAAGAGCCTCTTGATGAAAGTGAAAGAGGAGAGTGAAAAAGTTGACTTAAAACTCAACATTCAGGAAACTAAGATTATGGCATCTGGTCCCATCATTTTAGGGCAAATAGATGGCGCAACAGTGGAAACAGTGGCAGACTTTACTTTTTTGGGCTCCAAAATCACTGCAAATGGTGACTGCACCCATGAAATTAAAAGATGCCTACTTCTTGGAAGAAAAGTTATGACCAACCTAGAGAGCATGTTAAAAAGCAGAGACATTACTTTGCCAACAAAGGTCTGTCTAGTCAAGGCTATGGTTTTACTAGTAGTCATGTATGGATATGAGAGTTGGACTATAAAGAAAGCTGAGCACTGAAGAATTGATGCTTTTGAACTGTGGTGTTGGAGAAGACTCCTGAGAGTCCCTTGGACTGCAAGGAGATCCAACCAGTTCATTCTAAAGGAAATCAGTCCTGAATATTCATTGGAAGGACTGCTGGTGAAGCTGAAGCTCGAATAGTTTGGCTACCTGATGCAAAGAGCTGACTCATTTGAAAAGACCCTGATGCTGGGAAAGATTGAAGGAAGGAGAAGGGTACAACAGAGGATGAGATGGTTGGATGGCATCACTGACTCAATGGAGATGAATTTGAGTAAGCTCCAGGAATTGCTGATGGACAGGGAGGCCTGGCGTGCTACAGTCCATGGCGTAGCCAAGAGTCAGACAAGACTGAGGGCTGAACTGAACTGAACTGATAGATCGTACCTCTTTAAGAAGATGTTAATTTAAGGATTGTGTTTCTCAAACATCTTTGACCTCTAAACCTTCTGTCTGGGGGCCTCTTATAGAACTAAAGTTCTACAGAACATGCCTTGGAAAACCTGTGTTACACAACCTTGGGGATGCCTCTGTCAGATGTTTATGATATTTCCCAGGAGAAGGAACTTTTTTTCAGAAGGGAAGTTCTGACTCATTCACTCCCTGAACCATTTCCATCTCCAACCAGTGCCAGCATAGGATCTGGTACTAGTCTGCCTAGATGCTATAGGGAAGAGGTAGGCAAATATTTTCTGTAAAGAGCTAGACTGTCAATGTTTAGGTTTTACAGCCATATGGTATCAGTTACAACTATTCTGCTCTGCTGGCATAGTAGGAAAGCAGCCATAGACAATTTGTACACAAATGGGCACAGTCATGGTATAATAAAACTTTATTTAAAAAAACAGGTGGTGGCATTAAAGAAACTCATGGGGATTTTTCATGGCATTTGAAATCTCAAAGAATAAAATGGTGGAAACTGATCCAAATTTTTGGAAAGGAATATAAAAACCATTCAAGGCCTTGAAGATATACTTTCCTGTTATTGTGCATTACATGATGATAAGAAAATGCATGCATTGATCAAAATATTTTTAATAAATAATTTTACAAAGAAATTTTAATTTAAAAAAAACACAAAAAACAGATGATGGGCCATGTTTGGCCCATGGACCATAATTTTCTGGCCCTTGGTGTAAGGGAACTCAGGCCAAGGAAAGGGGCCTCTGGATATTAGAGTGAAGAAGCAAGTTGGAAAGGACAAAGTCATGACAGCTTTTTAGAAGATAACCCACTCCTCAGTGAGGAAGCTTCCCCCACGGCCAGCCACAGTTTAACTGATGGGGAAACACTGTATGCCCTTCCAGCTCAGAGGGAACAGCCAGTACTCCAGCACCCGATGCTACCACTGTGGGATCAGAGAAAGCTTCTGAAACTCAAAAGCTCCAAGAGAAACCATGTGAGGCCTGTGTGAAGTCCCCAGCATTCCTGAAAAGGTATATTTATGTAGGTGAACTCAGGGTCAGTGGCCTCGTCTGAACCAGGATGCTTAATTGGAGTGCAGCTGCTCAGCCCTCAGGGCAAGAGAGCAGGGCTGAGTGTCTGCCTGCATTCCACAGGGCTTTTCCCCTGCTGGGCTGGCTATGGAGGAATGCACAGGGAATCTGATCACTGTCAGCAATGCCAACCCCCAGGCAGTGGGCCATGTGGCCTCAACAGGCTTCAAAGACACAAAGCAAGCCCCATTCTCCGTAAACTGGGTCCTCATCCTCCAACCCACCATGGAGGGAACTTCATAGCCTCGTCATTCAGGATCAAGGGCTTTGTGAGCAGCATGTGTGCTGGACAGGGAGGAGTATGGCTGAGGACAAAACCAGCATAGAGAGTTTCACCCAGAAATATAGCAGTGGCTCGCTACCAAGAATCTACTAACATCAGGTGTCTTATTTACAGCAGCACAGATTCTTATCTGCAGGGTCCATATTACCCCATCTTACAGTAGAAAACAGAGGCTCAGAAAATATCTGTGAGTTGTCCAAGTTACCAGAGTTAAGGAGAGGGGTGGACTTGGATCTGACCCCAGACCGTGTGACCCCGTTGGTTACCCCAAGGTGCCAATCTTCCTGGTCCTCTCCAGCTTCTAAACCTGACTGCTTCTCAGTTGGGTTGGAGGTATTCCCCATCTCTACTCATTCCTACCGACACCATCTAAGCCATGCCTGCCCTTGGAAAGGCTGGTAGTGATGGTAAGATTTATAGTATGTGAGGTCTCTCCAAGATCTGTGATTCCCATTTACAGACCTCACAAGGACCAATATAAGAAATGAGTGGAAAACAAAAGCTCTGAGAGTTGTCAGGGTAGCCCTTACCAAGTGGCAATGTTGATGCTCAACATGCCTGGATATGCCTTGTAACAATGGGAACATTTTCTCTGTATTTTCTGGACAATGATTAGCATACATTATCACATTTCATCTTCCCAATGACCCACTGAGTTAGATACTGTCATCATGTCCATTCTTACAGAGAAGGACCAGGGCTCAAGAAGATTAAGTACTTGATCCTGACCACATAGCTAACACAACCTCCTTAAGGGTTCCATGACCTCGCCACTATGCCATGCTCCAGACCCACTTCTCTTCCAATGTGTAACTTCGACCCAGGCAATCTGGTTTCAGTTCCTGCAGATAGGGAGACCCAAAGGACCCAGCTCCCCAATAAATCAGCCCCATACTTCTGCCTCAGAACTGGACACCCATCGCTTCTTTAGGGGACCCCCACCTGAGCCCATTCATCAATAGCTTGTCTGCACTGAGGAGCAGAGCTCATCATGACAGCATAACCTGGATTTGCCTGGAAAATCCAGAATCAAAATATCCTGCTCCATTTTTACCATGAGTCCTAATTTACAACTCAGAAAATGCACAAAAGTGACCATATTGGGGGAAATAAGTTTGGAGACCCAAGAACTGGGGAGTGAGATCTACACAGAGGAGGCTGCCTGGGAGGTTCATGTTGGAAAATGCAGAAATTTTGAACTTCTTGGATCACCTCCAGAATAAAAAGAGACTACACTACAAGTCATCTAAAATAAGATGCTGCTGAAAGATCTGTACATGGGTTGATGAGACCTTTTTTTAATTAAATCTTCCAAAGATCCTGGCCCAGAACTAGCAACATAGAAGGTCGGAGAATAGATTCCCTGATGGATTAATTAAGTCAAACTAGAATAAAATGCAAACATCATTGTTTGGGATTATGCTCCCTAGCAGCAGAACCCTGAGATGGAGTCTTTACTGGGCTGTATTCTCAGGGGGAGAGGAGTGTGGGAGGCATACAGGGCAGGGGAAGACCCAGCAAGCTGTGGTCTCAGCTGGAGTCTGGCTTCAATCTGATCCCATGGATCACGCTTACCCACTGAGTTAGATACTGTCATCATGTCCATTCTTACAGAGAAGGACCAGGGCTCAAGAAGATTAAGTACTTGATCCTGACCACATAGCTAACACAACCTCCTTAAGGGTTCCATGACCTCGCCACTATGCCATGCTCCAGACCCACTTCTCTTCCAATGTGTAACTTCGACCCAGGCAATCTGGTTTCAGTTCCTGCAGATAGGGAGACCCAAAGGACCCAGCTCCCCAATAAATCAGCCCCATACTTCTGCCTCAGAACTGGACACCCATCGCTTCTTTAGGGGACCCCCACCTGAGCCCATTCATCAATAGCTTGTCTGCACTGAGGAGCAGAGCTCATCATGACAGCATAACCTGGATTTGCCTGGAAAATCCAGAATCAAAATATCCTGCTCCATTTTTACCATGAGTCCTAATTTACAACTCAGAAAATGCACAAAAGTGACCATATTGGGGGAAATAAGTTTGGAGACCCAAGAACTGGGGAGTGAGATCTACACAGAGGAGGCTGCCTGGGAGGTTCATGTTGGAAAATGCAGAAATTTTGAACTTCTTGGATCACCTCCAGAATAAAAAGAGACTACACTACAAGTCATCTAAAATAAGATGCTGCTGAAAGATCTGTACATGGGTTGATGAGACCTTTTTTTAATTAAATCTTCCAAAGATCCTGGCCCAGAACTAGCAACATAGAAGGTCGGAGAATAGATTCCCTGATGGATTAAATTAAGTCAAACTAGAATAAAATGCAAACATCATTGTTTGGGATTATGCTCCCTAGCAGCAGAACCCTGAGATGGAGTCTTTACTGGGCTGTATTCTCAGGGGGAGAGGAGTGTGGGAGGCATACAGGGCAGGGGAAGACCCAGCAAGCTGTGGTCTCAGCTGGAGTCTGGCTTCAATCTGATCCCATGGATCACGCTGGAGCACAGATTGTTTGAGAGAGACAGTCCCTCCTTGAGCCAAGGGAGTAGGCCTTTTGTATGCTGCTGCTGCTGCTAAGTCACTTCAGTCATGTCTGACTCTGTGCGACCCCATAGATGGCAGCCCACCAGGCTCCACTGTCCCTGGGATTCTCCAGGCTAGAACACTGGAGTAGGGTGCCATTGCCTTCTCCAGGCCTTTTGTATACTCACCCCCTAAACCAGAGTCTGTCAGTCTTTGTTAGACAGTCCTAGTGGGACCTCCTGGACAGTGTGGTTCCCTATAAGCTGAGGACAATTCCCTGAAGAACAGTGGTTATGACACATAGGCAGCCAACACTCACAGTGCTGGGGGGACAAGTTAGGGTGAGTACCTGCCTGGTGAAGGGGAGCTTGTCAGGGCACCAACAGCATCCATCATGATTGTCCAAGTTACAAACTGAGTTTGCAGACCAGAACCAACTGGGTGCCAAGTGCTTCAAAATTAACAGTGATTGGAGAAAACAATCAAATTATAGAGGCCTGTCTACATCCTCTTCAACAGACTTATATTAAAGGCCATTTGGGTAGGAAGCCTCCTAGGGAACATAGGGCAACCAGAGAACTTGCCCTTGAGGAGCTTATAATTTACATAAGGAGTCGAGTGGTTATGTGAGAAATTGATCTACCAATAGTATATTAGAATAAAAACATAACTCTCATTACATAAGTATTTTGTACTTGCCAATGGGCCTGAATAGGAAAGAAGAAGCAAAACTAAAAAACTTCCTGAGCTGAAAGAAAGGGAAGAAGAATGTGTTTGGGCCAAGTCTGGGAACATTTCATGGAGCGTTCTCTGTAGGACTTAACTGGAGGAGATCTTCAAGACCATCCAGCCAAGAATATAATTATGAGGCGTGAGCCTCTCTATTGGCCATGGTGGCACCACTAAGCAAGCATGGGCTTATTTTCAACAGATCCCAGAGGTGTACTGCTCCAAATCACAGTGACCAATCAAAAGAAAGCACAGCCAATTGACAAAAATGGCACAGATTTGATAACAGCCAATAACAATAGAGGAGACCGCACTGCAAGTTCCATGACGGAGGCCTCATCCGGGGGGCGAACAGGTGGGCCCAGACTAAGTCCAAGGCCCTGTCTCTGCATCCTGGTCTTTCCCTGGCCCCAAGTAGAGACACTGCCTAGTCTGTGTCGTGTACTGGGAGCCCCAGGTCCCCCAGCATTATTTCTTTTCCTGCTGCACTGGAATTCTTCCTTTACAGAAATCTAGACCCTGAGCTGTCCCAGCCTAGTTCTCAGGAACCACAAAGGACCCTTCCTCAAGGGTGACCACCCCCATTCCAAGACCACCCCAAGTAATGTCTGTGGTTCCACAGGAAGTGGTCCCTCCTTTCTGAGAGGATAAAAGTATGGCTTATGAAAGGAAATACAGCTCCATCTGGCTCTAGAATATAGGATTGAAATCAGCCCGGGAGGAGGGAGGTTGTACCCATCCCTGCTGCGGTGACTATAGACTGCTAATGGCTCAGGACAACCCTCTGTCTCTTGAGATCTCTTCAAGAAAATGAGAGATACAAAGAGAATATTTCATGCAAAAACGATCAGCACAATAAAGGACAGAAATGGTATGGACCTAAACGAAGCAGAAGATATTAAGAAGAGGTGGCAAGAATACACAGAAGAACTGTACAGAAAAGATCTTCAGGACCCAGACAACCATGATGGTGTGATCACTTACCTAGAGCCAGACATCCTATAATGCGAAGTCAAGTGGGCCTTAGGAAGCCTCACTATAAACAAAGTTAGTAGAGGTAATGGAATTCCAGTTGAGCTATTTCAAATCCTGAAAGATGATGCTGCACTCAATATGTCAGCAAATTTGGAAAACTCAGCAGTGGGCACAGAACTGGAAAAGGTCAGTTTTCATGGCAATGCCAAAGAATGTTGAAACTACTACACAATTGCACTCATCTCACAGGCTAGCAAAGTAATGTTCAAAATTCTCCAAGCCAGGTTTCAACAGTACATGAACCATGAACTTTCAGATGTTCAAGCTGGCTTTAGAAAAGGCACAGGAACTAGATATCACCTGGGGGTCAGTAATTTTACAAATTGCCTTGCCTCCTGTACCAGCAGACTGAGGGATTGTAGTGAGAGCAAACAGTCTAGCCTAGTACAGGAACGCCTCCACAATAGAAGTGATAAAGACCCAACTCCTAACCCATGGCCTTACAGACTATTCCAGGTGTGGTCCCCACCTCTGACAGTGTCCTTCCCAACTCTTTTCCTCCACTGTCTGTGCTCCAGCCACACAACGGAAATGAACCATGCTTCTTCCCATCTCAGAGCCTTCACAGAAGCTGCAGGAAAACTCGGACCCCATTGTCGACCCAGTTAATTCGTACTTCATATCTCATTTAAAAAATCCCTTCCTTGGAGCCTTCCCTAATTCCAGACTTGACCCCACCCCACTGCATGGTGATCACCTACTGCCCACCTCCCCCTCATGATCTTTTGTAGTTTAATACAAAGTTTAGAATTACTTGTTCTAGTTCTGTGAAAAATGTCATGAGTATTTTGATGGGAATTACATTAAATCTGTTTGGACAAATTGCTTTGGGTAGTGTGGACATTCTAATAATATTAATTCTTTCAATCTGTAAGCACAGGATACATTTCTTTGTATTCTCTTCAATTTCCTTCATCGAGGTAGAAAACATGTCTATTATGCTACCAATTATCTGTGGAGGAGGATTTACAAATTCATAAAACAGTCTGCTTTTGTTCACTATCTTAGCCTGGTGCACAGCACAAGGCAAGTGTGCTTGCCTGTGCGCTCTGTCGCTTAGTCGTGTCCAACTCTTTGAGACCATGGACTGTAGCCCGCCAGCCTCCTCTGTCCATGGGATTTCACAGGCAAGAATACTGGAGTGGTTTGCCATTTCTTTCTCCAGGAGATCTCCCTGACCTAGGGATCAAACTCACGCCTCCATCATTGGCAGGTGGTTTCTTTCTCCTGAGCCACGTGGGAGGCTCAATAACAGTTGTCTGGCCAATGGCCTTTCCATCTTATTACTGTCCTTGTGTGGCTGAAGCATTCCTCCTCCCCATATGTGTGCTGTGTGCCAGGCTTGGGCCAAGTTCTGGGCACAGCAGAACAGATGGGTCATCTAGTGCACATGATCGAGTTAATTGGGAATGTTTGGCTTGTGGGCACTAAGACCTATGGACATGACCTCTTTGGATATTCAAAGGTTGAAATATACTAACCTCTGAGCCTCACTCAGGGACAGGCAGGAACTTTCATTTTAAAGCATGGTTATATATCCAGACTGCCATGATGTACCCACCTCTCCCTGGTCATGACATGGGTGGTTTGAGCTGAGCAGCGGTTTCTCTGGAAAGACAAATGAATGGGAGAGACCAGCCACTTTGGTAAAATGCCGTCTCTCTCTTTCTCTCTCTCTGTCAGGTTTGGACAGTTTCCTTGATACCTGTGTCCCATCCAACACTCAGTGCTGAGAATTTTTCCCAAGCTGCTACTTCCTTCACAGCAGTTCATTCTCACTTTAAACTGCCCTCGACCTCCACCACCCACAAGGTACGTGTGGTATCTTGTGGTGCGGCCTAGCCATATCACCTTACTATTGGGAGGCCTTCCTCATGTCACACTGTGGCTTTGGACCACCTGGTCTAAATAAGTTCAGTTCTTCTAGAGCCAGAAATGAAGCATCAGAGATAAGCCTGATATGGAGAAGCAAAGGAAGCAGTGCCTCTCTCCCCAGGGAAGGGTGGTGATGGGCAGCAGGGAAGAGGAGACTTGGCAGGGCAAGGGGAACTCTGATGGACGTAGGTGTGTGAACACCTCCCACCTTTCAGGACCAGTCCCAGGCAAAGCTGACTGCTGAGGCTGCTGAAGAGAGCAGGCAGGGAGTCAGGCATCCAACCAGCCTCAGATGCCTTGGCCAAGGCTGGCCTTCTAGGAAGGTAGAGGAGGTGGGATGGAGTGCCATGAGGCACTCTCTTTTCAAACACCTGTCTCTCTGGCCTGCCTCAGAGCCCAAACTGCCCTTACATGCCCCTCTGGGCCAGGGTTCCCTGGGTCCTGATTCAAACATCAAAGCGTACCTGGACAGTCATCATTTATTCTGTAAACTGGAAAGTGCCCTAACTGCACAGCAGTAACACCTAGGAAGATTCTTAAAGTCCAAGACCCAGACAACACCAGGTCAATGACATCAGCATCCCTGGATAAGAACTCAAGCATAAGTGTTTTAACTCCCTAGGTGTTTTCAATGTATGCTCAGGTGAGACCTCACTACCCACACTTTGGTGGGGGTGAGCTTCTCAGGTAAGACCAGTCTGAGAGCAAGGGAATGGCACACAGATGTGGAGGAACAGACCAGGTACTGGGTGCCATATTTATCATCCCCACACCAGACACATGGGGGAGGCATTATCACTCTCAGGTCCACAAAGAGAGGTCCAGAGTGGGGAAGTGAAGGGGTGGGGGACAAGCCAGGCCAGTGGTTCCCTGGAGACTTCATTCTTCTCAGGGTTCTGCCCTGCCACTGAGGAGGGTGGACAGGAATCAGCAAGTCATTGGGGACCCCTGGGGACACTGCAGCTGTCCTGCTGCCAGGGTAGCTCCTGAGGCATGCTCCGAAGGGAACCTGGTCTGAATGGGTGTGGCACTTTTACAACCCAGTAAACCAGCAGAGCAGCAGTGGGTTTTGTTTTATTTTGTTTTGTTTTGTTTTTTGCCTTGGAAAAGTCATGATTTGTCTGGAATCTCCTCTCTGTGTGCCCATGCATTTACCTTGGGCAACTCTGACCACAAAGATCATTTGTTATTATTATTACTTATGGATTTATTTTGGCTGCACTGAGTCTTTGTTGTGACGCACGGGATCTTCATTGTAGCTGCAGGCTTGCTCTGGCTGGGACTCTCTAGTTATGGCATGCTGGCTTCATTGCTCCCTGGCAAGTGGGATCTTAGTCCTCTGACCAAGAATCAAACCTGTGCCCCCTGCATTAGAAGGTAGATTTTTAACCATTGGACTGCCAGGGAGGTCCCAAGACCAGCTTTTAAACAGAGTAAGTAACCTCCCAAATTTCATAAAAATCTGACAGGCGTCTAAATGCCTCCTGCACCCACCTTCCCCACCGCCTGAAGTCCCATCACTAGAGCACCTGATCTTCCTAGTTAAACCCCTTGTTTCCTAGTTTTCTGAACATTAGAAGCACTTGGCTGCAGTCATAAAATTAAAAGATGCTTGCTCCTTGGAAGGAAAGCTATGATAAACCTAGGCAGCATATTAAAAAGCAGATATCACTTCACAGACAAAAGTCCATATGGTCAAAGCTATGGTTTTTCTAGTAGTCTTGTATAAATGTGAGTTGGACCACAGAGAAGGCAGAGCACCAAAGAATTGGTGCTTTCAAATTGTGGCTCTGGAGAAGACTCTTGAGAGTCCCTTGGACAGCAAGGAGATTAAACCAGTCAATCCTAAAGGAAATCAACACTGAATATTCATTGGAAGACTGGTGCTGAAGCCAAAGCTCCAACCATCTGACGCAGAGTAGATTCATTGGAAAACACCCTGATGCTGGGAAAGATTGAGGGCAAGAGTAGAAGTTGGCAACAGAGGATGAGATGGTTAGATGGCATCATAGACTCAACGGACATGAGTTTGAGCAAACTCTGGGAGAGGATGGGGGACAGAAAATCCTAGCATGCTGCAGTCTATGGGGTTGCAAAAAGTCAGACACAACTGAGAGACTGAACAACAAGAAGTATTGGGGAAATTTTAAAAGTCCCAATCTTCAGCTCACCCCTTGTATCAATTAAATCAGAATATCTGAAGGTGGGAGTCAGGCGTCAGGAATTTTTAAAGGTCTCCACAATATTAAAACATGTGGCAAAGTTGGAGACCCACTGGGTCAGGCACTGCTCTTAGTCAGCACCTCACGTAGTGCCGAGGACAGGGGACCCATCACTGCCTACCTTATGCCCCACCCCCACCACTCCCACTCCCTCCCAGGTTCCAATGTGATCCAGGTGCTCAGTTCCCTTCCCTCCTGCCTAGAAAAGCTGCTCATAGCCCAGTTTTCTCCCTTATCACAGAGCTGAGACCAGCTCCGAAAAAACACTCCCTGGCCTAACTCCCTGGCTCTTTCTTTCTCCTCTCATCTGCAGTTTGGTTTTTAAACTGGGATCAAGTATCAGAATCTCCTAGAGGGCTTATTAAAGCCAGGTCCCTGGCCCCCACCCTCTAGAGTTTCTGGTTCAGTGTGTCTTGTGCTGGGGCCTGAGGATTTGTATATCTAAAAACTCCCAGAAGGTACTGATGCTGCTGGTCACTGAAGGATCATACATGGAGAATGATTGGTCAGAGGAAAAGAAACAAAATGGGTTCTTAAAAAAGTTAACAGTAGTTGGCAGAGGCTTGACATAGGAGACCCCCAAAGGTGCTCAGAAAAAAATCAAAATGACTATTTTATAAATTAATTTTTATTGGAATATAGCTGCCTTGTAATATTGTGTTAGATTCTGCTATAAAGTGAATCATATACACTTTATATGTACAATCATATGTTGTACATATACGTATATCCACTATTTTTTAGATTTCCTTCCCATGTAGGTCACTACAGACTATTGAGTAGACTTTCCAGAGTTATACAGGAGATTCTCATTAGTTACCTATTTTACACATGCATGCATATGTGAGGTTGCTTCAGTCATTTCTGACTCTTTGCAACCTTATGGACTATAGCCTGCCAGGCTTCTCTGTCCATGGGATTCTCTAGGCAAGAATCGTGGAATGGATTGCTACTCCCTCCAGGGAATCTTCCTGAACCAGGTATCAAACCCATGTCTCTTATGTCTCCTGCACTGGTAGGCAGATTCTTTACCACTAGCACCACCTGGGAAGCTCATTTTATACATAGTACTGCATATATGTCAATCCCAATCTTCCAATTCCTCCCACACCCGCCATAAGTAACCATAAGTTTGTTCTTTGCTTTTGTGATGCTATATCTGCTTTGCAAATAAATTTATCAGTACTATTTTCCTAGTTTCCACATGTAAGCAATGTTATACAATACAGTACTTGTTTCTGTCTTTCTGACTTACTCTGTATGACAATCTATAGATTCATCAGTGTCTCTGCAAATGGCATGTCATTCTTTTTTATGACTGAGTAGGATCATCAAAAAAGCAAGAGAGTTTCAGAAAAACATCTACTTCTTCTTTATTGACTACACCAAAGCCCTTGACTGTGTGGATCACAACAAACTTTGGAAAATTCTTAAAGAGATGGGAATACCAGACCACCACCTGCCTCTTGAGAAATCTGTATGCAAGTCAAAAAGCAACAATTAGAACTGGACATGAACAACAGACTGGTTCCAAATAGGGAAAGGAGTACATCAAGGCTGTATATTGTCATCCTGCTTACTTATATGCAGAGTACATAATAAGAAATGCTGTGTTGGATGAAGCACAAGGTGGAATCAAGACTGCCGGGAGAAATATCAATAACCTCAGATATGCAGGTGACACCACTCTTATGGCAGAAAGCAAAGAACTAAAGAGCCTCTTGATGAAAGTAAAAGCAGGGAGTGAAAAAGTTGGCTTAAAACTCAACATTCAGAAAACTGAGATCATGGCATCAGCTTCCATCACATCACGGCAAATAGATGGGGAAACAATGGAAACAATGGCAGAATTTATTTGGCGGAGCTCCAAAATCACTCCAGATGGTAACTACAGCCATGAAATTAAAAGACTCTTGCTCCTTGGAAGAAAAGCTATGACCAACCTAGACAGCATATTAAAAAGCAGAGACATTACTTTGCCAACAAAGGTTCGTCTTTGTCAAAGGTATGGTTTTTCCAGTAGTCATGTATGGATGTGAAGTTGGACTGTAAAGAAAACTGAGCACTGAAGAACTGATGCTTTCGAACTGTGGTATTGAAGAAGACTCTTGAGAGTCCCTTGGACTGCAAGGAGATCCAACCAATTCATTCTAAAGGATATCAGTCCTGAATATTCATTGGAAAGACTGATGCTGAAGCTGAAACTTCAATACTTTGGCTACCTGATGCGAAGAGTTGACTCATTTGAAAAGACCCTGATGCTGGGAAAGATTGAAGGCAGGAGGAGAAGGGGACAACAGAGGATGAGATGGTTGAATGGCATCACAGACTCGATAGACATGAGTTTGAGCAAGCTCTGGGAGTTGGTGATGGACAGGGAAGCCTGGCATGCTGCAGTCCATAGGGCTGCAGAGTTGGACATGAATGAGTGACTGAACTGAACTGAATATTCCATTGTATATACGTATCACATCTTCTTTATCCATAGCTCTCTTGATGGACATTTAGTTTACTTCCATGCCTTGGCTATTGTAAGTAGTGCTTCTATGAAAATTGGGGTGCATGCATTCTTTCAAATTATAGTTTTATCCAGATATATGTGCAGGAGTTGGATTGCTGGGTCATATGGTAACTCTATTTTTAGTTTTTTGAGGAAGAAATTGATCCTTAGTGATTAGAAACCTCATCTCTCCAGCTCCTTCAAAATTCGTGAGGAGAGACTGAAAGAGGGGCTGAGTGAGGGATGGCTGGTTAGGGAAGGTCTCATTTGGCCATAATTCATGGCTCTGTGTGTTGTGACACAGGGAGGCTTCCCTGCAGGGTGTGGGGTTCTGAATTTTAGATCCCTTTTGTCCAGACTAAGGTGTCCATGTACTGGTCTTCTAGGGAGAGAACCTGCATGAAGCAGGCAGTTCTTTAATTTCCTCTCTGAAGGCAGAATCTCCCTTGTACCCTCAGCTTCATTTTCTGTCACTCAGAGAGGCAGCAATGAAATAGTGCTCAGAAAAATTACATTCCCAGCAATTTCAGAGTGTGCCTAGATCATGAAGCATGCACATAATTGCTACTTCATAAAAATTTGATAAATGAGACACAAAACATACAGCTACTGCCTCTGAATAAGGTAAGGGGCCTTATTCTAAGGGTCATTTTCAATAATGAAAACCACAACTAATGAGTTTGATTACAGGATTCATTAATGGTAGTGAATGTTAAGAAACTAAAAATAAGCCACTCGTCCTGGGGGCATTGAGCAAGCCACATCAGTTGTTCTGGAACTCTGACCTTCCTGGATGACCTTGGGTAATTCCCAGACACTTTTTCTGCCTCACTTTCTCCAGCAGGAGAGCAGAGAATCACACTTCCCTCTTGATTCTCAGATCACCTAGCTCTGGGCCTAGGTGATGGTGGTGGTTTAGTTGCTATGTCATGTCCGACTCTTGCAATCCATGGACCGTAGCCTGCCAGGCTCCTTTGTCCATGGGGTTCTCTCTCCAGGCAAGAATACTGGGATGGGTTGCCATTTCCTTCTCCAAAGGATCGTCCCAACCCAGGAATTGAACCCGGGTCTCCTGTACTGCAGGCAGATGATTTCCCAACTGAGCTAGGAGGGAAGCCCTCTGGGTCTAGAGTTTGCTGCAAAGCCAGTCCCTTGGATTGGAGCCACAGAGGGCCTGCTGCCCAGTGGACTGCTCAGGATCAAGTTAGTGGCAATAGCTGACTTTCTATCCAGTTGTCTTATTTCTCAACATAGAGGAGAGGAGAGCAGTGGGGAAATAGAAGCACTTCCATCTCAAATAAGAATTTCAAACTTCATAATGATGAAGAATGGTATGAGTGCACGTATGTATTTGAGCCTAGGTGGGAGTGTGTGGATGTGCATATGAATGTGTGTGCTTATGGTGAATGTGCATGAGTATGTGAGAGTACAGATGTGTGTGTGTGTGTGTGTCTGTGTGTCTGTGTATACTTGTATTAATTAGGAATCTGAGTGTGTCTATGAGTGTGTGTTTACCTGCACCTGTGTGTGTACCAGTTTTGAAGTGTCCTGACTTTTACCCTCTCTTAGTGGGCTTGCCTCCTGCTTGTCTTTATCTCCTTGGATTATCATCACAGTAGTGAAAGGCTGTTGTTGAATTACGATGCCAGAATTCTTGGCTCCTGGAGGAGAAGAATTCAATCTGGGGCCAAAGACGAGGCTTGATCGCTCAGAGATTTTGTGTAACAAAGTTTTATTAAAGTATAAAGAAGATAGAGAAAGCTTCTGACATAGGCATCAGAAGAGGGCAGAAAGAGTACCCTCTACTAGTCTTTAGCTGGATGTTATATAGTCACCAGCAGCCTGTTAATGAAAGAAAGGAATGTCTCAAAATTAAGAATGGCACCAGGCCCCTCACCCATAAGATGTATTTTGGGATAATCTTGGCTCCAAATGGTTTATCTTGGGCCATAAAATGATTAACTTGAATCTTGAAGAAGGGCAGATCACCATACAAATAGTTTCATTTACATAGATTAGAGCAACAATATCTAACATACTGGTTTATCAAGTAGGTTCTGAGTCCAAAAGGCGGAACCAACTTGAGGACAGAGTGTGGGGTAAATGCATAGTACATTAGCATAGCTTAAGATAAACATTTCCATAAGAAAATGGCATTGGTTAACTTCAGGTGAAACCAGGTATCATGACAACACAGAATTTTAAGAGAAATCTCCTTTTAAATTTGTATAGAGAAGAAAAAAATATTGCTAGTTTGTTTCCTCCTGCCGCTTAAGAGAGATAAAATGTCTGACACTTGCAGGCTATTTCCTCCATTTGGAGACCCCTGGCCTTTCTGCCTGTTACCCTCTCATTAGCCCCAAGAGGCAGTTCAATAATGCAAGTTGAAAGACACAGAAAAAAACCTAAATATCCACTGGCAGATGAATACACAAGATGTAGAACATACAAACAATGGAATAGTACTCAACCATAATAAAGAATGAAATGAACCTAGAGATTATCATACAAAGGGAAGTAAATCAAACAGAGAAAAACACTGTATGATATCTGTTACATGCGTGCATGCTAAGTTGCTTCAGTCGTGTCTAACTCTTTGCGACCCCATGGACTGTATCCCACCAGGTTCCTGTGTTCATGGTATTTCCCAGACAAGAATACTGGAGTTGGTTGCCAGGCCCTCCTCCAGGGGATCTTCCAGACGCTAGATCGAACCTGCATCTCATGTCTTCTGCATTGGCAGGTGGGTTCTTTATCACTAGCGCCACCTGGGAAGCCCACGATACATGGAACCATGCTAAGTCACTTCAGTAGGGTCCGACTCTGTGTGACCCCATAGGCAGCAGCTCACCAGGCTCCCCTGTCCCTGGGATTCTCCAGGCAAGAGCACTGGAGTGGGTTGCCATTTCCTTCTCCAGTGCATGAAAGTGAAAAGTGAAAGTGAAGTCGCTCAGTTGTGTCCGACCCTCAGCGATCCCATGGACTGCAACCTTCCAGGCTCCTCCATCCATGGGATTTTCCAGGCAAGAGTACTGGAGTGGGTTGCCATTGCCTTCTCCGATATGGAACCATATGATATATCAATACCACATGATATCTCATATGTGGAATCTAAAGTATGAAATAAATGAACTTATTTATGAAACCCATACAGACTAACAGACATAAAAACCAAACTATGGTTCCCAAAGGGGAAAGAAGTAGGGAAAGGATTAATTAGGAGTTTGGGATTAGCAGATGTAAACTATTGCATATTGAATAAATAAACAACAAGGTCCTACTGTATAATTCAGTTCAGCTCAGTTCAGTCTCTCAGTCATGTCTGACTCTTTGCAACTCCATGAACTGCAGCATGCCAGGTCTCCCTGTCCATCAACCCCAGAGCCTACCTAAACTCATGTCCATTGAGTCGGTGATGATATCCAACCATCTCATCCTCTGTTGTATCCTTATTCTTCTTCCTTCAATCTTTCCCAGCATCAGGGTCTTTTCAAGTCAGTCAGCTCTTCGCATCAGGTGGCCAAAGTATTGGAGTTTCAGCTTCACCAATGAACACCCAGGACTGATCTCTTTTAGGATGGACTGGTTGTATCTCCTTGCAGTCCAAGGGACTCTTAAGAGTCTTCTTCAACACCACAGTTCTAAAGCATCAATTCTTTGGCGCTCAGCTTTCTTTACAGTCCAACTCTCACATCCATACATGACTACTGGAAGTGCTGGGAAATATATTTAATATCCTCTGATAAACCATAATGGAAAAGAATATGAAAAAGAACATATGTATATGTATAACTAAATCAGTTTTCTGTACAGTAGAAATTAACACTCTAAATCAAATATACTTCAGTAAAATTAAAAAAAAAAAAAAAAACAGAGGCTGAGGTGTGTGTGCAGCAATTTGTAACAGCCTTTCAAAGCAAATCATTTGAGGCAGAAGACCGCAGCATTATAAAAGCAATACTATGTCCAGTCTGTTCATATATTGTTGATTCTGCAGAGGTCAAGGCAAGCTGTGGCCCAAAACTGAAGAACCTGTCAGCTGGAGAAAACAGAGAAGTTTTATGCTTACAAAAGGGCCAGTTATTTCCAGGCCACAAACAGCTACATTATTAATGCTTAGCCAATAAAAGTTTTCATTTTTAAAAAATGCCTAAGTATTTTATGAAGATCTGAATATATTGGACCTGAGTCCATTCAAGATTTAACTATGAGATGTGAACAGATGCTTTCAGCAGGATGAACTGAGGCTGAAGAAACCCTTACACCCAAACAACTGTTTGCAGACAGTAGCAGTCTTCACCACCCCTAGGGTTTCAATAGGCCCTTCAGTTCAGTTCAGTCACCCAGTTGCGTCTGACTCTTTGTGACTCCATAGACTGCAGCACCCCAGGCTTCCCTGTCCATCATCAACTCCTAGATCTTGCTCAAACTCATGTCCACAGAGTTGGTGATGCCATCCAACCATCTCATTCTGTCATCTCCTTATCCTCCTGTTCTTGAATGAAAACAAGCCCTTATCAAAGAAAGAATCACCATCTGAGACTGAGAATGGACAGGTCGTGTATGAATGTTCCATGAAGATGAGGAATGATGTCCCTGGACTGAGAAGACGAAGCAAAACCTCCTCAGTTGCAGCTTCCAACTTGGTGTCTGGATGTAGCAGATGCACAAAAACTTTTATAAATTAAGTAAACACATGATTAGATGAACCAATCAATCAAATGCTGTTAAGGAAGAAAAACAATGAATCCCATCCTAGTTTATGGAATACTTTTATTAAAATGAGTCTTGCCACATGATGCTTCTATCCTTAAGCCTGCATGATGCCAGAAATGATAGGTTTTTCCAGAAGAAATTCTAATAACAAAATAATGATTTCAAGTACCAATGTCTTTCCTGCCAAAGGGACCAAATATTATGAAAAAGTCTGTGTTTTCTATTGCACAGTGACTGCTTGTTGTAAAGATATCTAAAACATTTTGATACAATTCAACTACTTCTTGTTGAGCAACAAGTGTGCTGGGGGGCTCAGCAGCCATACCTAGCAGAAAGACAAGATCTATTCCCTACAGTAGAGCTCCATGGGTCCCTACTCAGAACCTATTAACACACAGTCTTTGTAATCTGGGAGATCTGCACTCCAGGGCAGAGGTTCATCACTTTAAGGTAGAAGGTAGATTGATAGAGATAGGCAGAGTGAAACTGACAAGAAATGGTATTGAGACAGTCATTTCCTAGGCAGGTTGATAAGAAGTCTAGGGGTCCCCAAGGAGAGAGGGGTCTGGAATTCTCAAGGAGGAAGAAAGGACAAACTTATTTCTCTACATTCCTTAGGATTATATAACAACAATGTATTCTGCCTGAGAACAGTCTCTGGATTAAACCTTCTGGCTAATTCTGTTATCTTAAAATGTAAAGTATGGGAGTAGGTCTGGTGAGGTCTTTACAACCTCCAGACCTTCTTTGGATTAGTTGGAGAATATATAAACTCATTGCTAAGACTAGCAGGCGGGTACTCTTTCTACCCCCTTCTGATGCCTATGTCAGAAGCTTTCTCTATCTCCTTTACACTTTAATAAAACTTTATTACATAAAAGCTCTGAGCGATTCAAGCCTCGTCTCTGGCCCCGGATTGAATTCTTCTCCTCCGGGGGCCAAGAATCCCGGCGTCGTGATTCAACAACAACCTTTCAGTATCATACATTAAAAGGAAGAAAAAGGGAGTCAATGGAGAAATCTCTAAGATGTATTAGTGCAAAAGGCAAGGTAGAGAAAATGTGTAGTACATTACCAATATCTATAAAAGGAGGGTTTATAAATACCCAAAACAGATTTACTTATATTAAGAGCTAGCTATCCTTAAATATACCTTGCTTTAGAGATTTAATTTTGAAACCATGTAAATATTTCACCTAAGTATGAAATAAAATTGAATTTTAGAAAAGAAATCCCTTAAAATCAAAATGAAATAAGTGAATCTAACTCTGTACTCAGTTGTTAGCATAACCACACAGAGAAGGATCATTCCCTGTGATTTTAAAACACAGCAATTTTACTCTATATCCATCCTTAGTGAAATATATCTTAAGGACAAAAAGAACTGCAAAAGATTTATATTGCTATTCTCAGACTATTGTGTATGTATTGTGAAGTAGAGCAAATGAGTCATGATTTGGTGACTTTGAGAAATAGTATTTGCAATATGAGAGGAAAAAACATACATGTAAGATCAATGAGGTTCAAAATTCAGTACTGGACACTTCATTGCACTCCAGAGAGAGGAGATCCAGCTCCACTCACCAGAACACCCACACAAGCTTCCCTAACCAGGAAACCTTGACAAGCCACTCGTCCAACCCTACCTACAGGAAGGAGCCTCTACAATAAAGAGGAACCAAAACCTTCCAGCATACAGAAAGGCCACCCCAAGCACAGCAATATAATCAATGTGAAAAGGCAGAGAAATATTCAGCAGGTAAAGGAACATGATAAATATCCCACAAACCAAACAAAAGAAGAACAAGTAAGGAGTCTACCTGAAAAAGAATTCAGAATAATGATAGTAAAAGTGATCCAAAATCTTGAAAACAAAATGGAATTACAGACAAATAGTCTGGAGACAAGAATTGAGAAGATGCAAGAAATGTTTAACAAGGACCCAGAAGAAATAAAAAAGAGTTAGTCAATGATGAATAATGCAATAACTGAGATAAAAAAACACCCTGGAGAGAACCAACAGTAGAATAACTGAGGCAGAAGATAGGATAAGTGAGGTGGAAGATAGAATAATGAAAGTAAATGAAGCAGAGAGGAAAAAAGAAAAAAGAATTAAAAGAAATGAGGACAACCTCAGAGACATCTGGGACAATGTCAAACACCTCAACATTCAAAACATGAGAGTCCCAGAAGAAGAAGACAAAAAGAAAGGCCATGAGAAAATACTTGAGGAGACAATAGTCGAAAATTTCCCTAAAATGGGGAAGGAAATAGCCACCCAAGTCCAAGAAACCCAGAGAGTCTCAAACAGGATAAAGCCAAGGCAAAGTACCTTAAGACACATATTAATTAAATTAATGAAGATTAAACACAAAGAAAAAAATATTAAAAGCAGCAAGGGAAAAACAACAAGTAACACACAAGGGAATTTCCATAAAGATAACACCTGGTCTTTCAATAGAAACTCTTCAGGTCAGAAGGGAATGGCAGGACATAATTAAAGTGATGAAAGAGGAAAACCTACAACCCAGATTACTGTACCCAGCAAGGATCTAATTCAAATATGAAGGAGAAATCAAAAGCTTTACAGACAAGCAAAAGCTGAGAGAATTCAGCACCAACAAACCAGCTCTTCAACATATGCTAAAGGATGTTCTCTAGACAGGAAACATAGAATAGGTTTATAAATTCGAACTCAAAATAGCAAAGCAAATGTCAACAGCATCATCAGTTCAGTTCAGTTCAGTTCAGTCGCTCAGTCATGTCTGACTCTTTGCGAATCCATGAATCACAGCACGCCAGGCCTCCCTGTCCATCACCAACTCCCAGATTTCACTAAAACTCGCATCCATCGAGTCAGTGATGCCATCCAGCCATCTCCTCCTCGGTCGTCCCCTTTTCCTCCTGCCCCCAATCCCTCCCAGCATCAGAGTCTTTTCCAGTGAGTCAGCTCTTCGAATGAGGTGGCCAAAGTACTGGAGTTTCCAGCTTTAGCATCATTCCTTCCATAGAAATCCCAGGGCTCTAGAAATCCCAGGGCTGATCTCCTTCAGAATGGACTGGTTGGATCTCCTTGCAGTCCAAGGGACTCTCCAACACCACAGTTTAAAAGAATCAATTCTTCGGTGCTTAGCATTCTTCACAGTCCAACTGTATGAACTGGTCATTCATACATGACCACAGGAAAAACCATAGCCTTGACTAGATGGACCTTAGTCAGCAAAGTAATGTTTCTGCTTTTGAATATGCTATCTAGGTTGGTCATAACTTTTCTTCCAAGGAGTAAGCGTCTTTTAATTTCATGGCTGCAGTCACCATCTGCAGTGATTTTGGAGCCCCCCAAAATAAAATCTGACACTGTTTCCACTGTTTCTCCATCTATTTCCCAACTAGAGCTAATCAACGAATATAATAAAGTTGCAGGATATAAAATCAACACACAGAAATCCCTTACATTCCTATACACTATCAATGAGAAAACAGAAAAAGAAATTAAGGAAACAATTCCATTCACCATTGCAATGAAAAAATAAAATATTTAGGAATATATCTATCTAAAGAAGCAAAAGACCTATATATAGAAAACTTTAAAATACTGCTGAAAGAAATCAAAGATGACACAGGTAGATGGAGAAATATACCATGTTCATAGATTGAAAGAATCAGTATAGTGAAAATGAGCGTACTACCCAAAGCAATCTATAGATTCAATGCAATCCCTATCAAGCTACCAGTGGTATTTTTCAGAGAACTAGAACAAATAATTTCAAGATTTGTATGGAAATACAAAAAACCTCGAATAGCCAAAGCAATCTGGAGAAAGAAGAATGGAACTGGAGGAATCAACCTGCCTGACTTCAGGCTCTACTACAAAATCACAGTCATCAAGACAGTATGGTACCGGTACAAAGACAGAAATATAGATCAATGGAGCAAAATAGAAAGACCAGAGATAAATCCATGCACCTATGAACACCTTATCTTTGCCAAAGGAAGCAAAAATATACGATGGAGAAAAGACAATCTCTTTAACAAGTGGTGCTGGGAAAACTGGTCAACCACTTGTAAAAAAATGAAACTAGAGCACTTTCTAACACTATACACAAAAATAAACTCAAAATGGATTAAAGATCTAAATGTAAGACCAGAAACTATAAAACTCCTGAAGGAGAACATAGGCAAAACACTCTCTGGCATAAATCACAGCAGGATCCTCTATGACCCACCTCCCAGAATATTGGAGATAAACGCAAAAATAAACGAATGGGACCTAATTAAACTTAAAAGCTTCTACACAACAAAGGAAACTATAAGCAAGGTGAAAAGACAGCCTTCGGAATGGGAGAAAATAATAGCAAATGAAGCAACTGACAAACAACTAATCTCAAAATTATACAAGCAGCTCCTGCAGCTCAATTCCAGAAAAATAAATGACACAATCAAAAAATGGGCCAAAGAACTAAACAGACATTTCTCCAAAGAAGACATACAGATAACTAACAGACACATGAAAAGATGCTCAACATCACTCATTATCACAGAAATGCAAATCAAAACCACAATGAGGTATACCATTTCATGCCAGTCAGAATGGCTGCTATCCAAAAGTCCACAAACAACAAATGCTGGAGAGAGTGTGGAGAAAAGGGAACCCTCTTACACTGTTGGTGGGAATGCAAACTAGTACAGCCACTATGGAGAACACTGTGGAGATTCCTTTAAAAACTGGAAATAGAACTGCCATACAACCCAGCAATCCCATTGCTGGGCATTCACACCAAGGAAACCAGAATTGAAAGAGACACATGTACTCCAATGTTGATTGCAGCACTGTTTACAATAGCCAGGACATGGAAGCAATCTAGATGTCTACCAGCAGACAAATGGAAAAGAAAGTTGTGGTACATATACACAATGAACTTTTACTCAGCTATTAAAAAGAATGCATTTGAATCAGTGGTAATGAGGTGGATGAAACTGGAGCCGATTATACAGAGTGAAGTAAGTCATAAAGAAAAACACAAATACAGTATATTAATGCATATATATGGAATTTAGAAAGATGGTAACAATGACTCTATATGCAAGATAGCAAAAGAGACACAGATGTAAAGAACAGACTTTTGGACTCTGTGGGAGAAGGCAAGGGTGAGATGACTTGAGAGAATAGCATTGAAACATGTATATTATTATGTGAAATGATCACCAGTCCATGTTTGATGCATAAGAAAGAGTGCTCAGGACTGGTGCACTGGGATGACTCTGAAGGATGGAATTGGGAGGGAGGTTGGAGGGGGTTCAGATGGGGAACATATGTATGCCCATGGCAAATTCATGTCAATGAATGGCAAAAACCACTACAATATTGTAATTAACCTCCAATTTAAATAAATTAATTTTTTTAAAAGATTAATGAGGTTAAGTAGTTCTATAGTCCTAAAACTGAATTGGTAGCTGCAGTATTAACTTCTAGTACATCTTAAATATATATACATATATATGCATTTTTCCTATATGAATTCTTTACCATGTAAGCCACTAGGGAAGTTCAAGAATCTTTAGAGAAATGCTTGATTAAAAGTCTGGGGCAGAGATTTCATAAGTCTACAAAGTCTTTAGGGAAACTATGTAACTCTCAAAGGGTCAGGTCAAAAGAACTCAGGAGCAAACTCAAAAAGGCTCCAGCTGGCCAAGGGGAGGCAATTTGAACTTCAATAATGATAATGACTGGAATAGATTTTATCATCAGATACATTTCAATCCACAAGTTCATAAAAATCAAAAATAAACTAGTCACCACTGGAAGATACAAATGAAAAACTAATATCTTAAAAACTGGTGAAGAGAGGGGAAAACAAGTATTAATTTGCTTTTCTTAAAAGAACTGTCCCTTGAGTAACTGTAGAGTTGACAAAGAGAAGCATCTATTTACAGATATTTCCAGCTAATAAACAAAGATAGCATCATCGAATTGGTGTATCAACATTTTGCCACTATCAATGAGTTAATAGTGTAAGCAATGAGCATCACTGTCCCAGAGAGACGGTCAGGCACTGCATACTTTCTGATAAAACACAGCACTACCTGTGAAGTGGTCCTATAAGCTGAACTTCAATATATAAGCCTCTAGATCTAACTTCCAATTTACAAGAAATACAGACAACAGAGGAACTATTAAACTGGACCACACAAATACAATCAGCAAAATTCACAGTGTGATAAAATTTTCAAGACAAAAGATCCAGACCAGACTTTCTCACAAATAAATCACAAGAGAAAAAGTTTATAAAGAAATCTGTAGATTAAAAGAGACTTAAAAATTTATGTCAGCTCATCACTTACTTCAATCTTGATGCAAACAAAGTATTAAAAATATATATGAAGCATTCAGGGAAATTTGAACACAGATTGGTCATTTGATGAAGTCAAGGAATTGTTGCTAATTTTTTGATGTGATAACAGTACTGTGTCTTTTTTTTTTTTTTTTGATTCCTTATCTTACAGAGGTATAACCTGAAATATTTAGCAAGGAAATGATACAATAGCTGGAGTTCACTCTAAAATAACTTGGAGCAGGGTGGAAAGGAAGTGGGTAGAGAGGATTAAAAAAAAAAAGACGAGCTCTGAATTGATAACTATTGAAGCTGGGTATTGGATAAATGGGAGTTCATTATACTATGTTCTCTACTTCTGTATATGTTTGAGATTTTCCATAATGAAAAATATAAGAAAAAAAGCAACTGACAGCCTCATAGTGAAGAGAAACAAAAAGATAAATAAAACAACAAAAAAGCAATAAGCAGTAAGCAGTGTCTAAGAAGGCAGAAGCATGGAATAGGCTGTAAAGAGCCTTCTCAATAAAAGAAGGAACCAGAAAGCCCACATAAGTTCCACCCACCTGAAAAATTTTATTCAAGGAAGACTTTAACAATGGCCATAAACAGAGCTTCACCAAATTTTTTAAATTAATTATTTATTTTAATTAGAGACTAATTAATTTACAATATTGTGGTGGTTTTTGCCATACATTGACATGAATCAGCCACAGGTGTACATGTGTCCCCCATCCCGAATACCCTCCTCCCACCTTCCTCTCCATCCCATCATTTTTATTTATTATAAAAATGCCACATATATATGTGTGATATATACATATATACATAGCATATATGTGTGTGTGGTATATGTGTGTGTGTGTGTGTGTGTGTGTGTGTGTGTGTGTATAACATAATGATATCTCCCTGGTGATGTCATTTTTCCTCTTATTTCACAGATGAGAATGCTGAGACTGGAGTTCACCTTCCCTGCAGAAACCTTGAGTTTCCCCCTCTCCACATTGGTTCCTCTCTGGGAAGGACACCAGTGCCCTTTGATCAATCCAACAAGTCTCCCCCTTGGAGAAGTTACACCCTGCTCCCCAAAATAGCACATCCTGCCTGGAATAAGCAAACCTCCCACAATCCACTGACTCTCACATTCCCAGGGAACCCCTTTTTCATTCAGTGTGCCATCACCGTCCAGTTTCACCTAATCACATTATTAATGTTGAAGGATGTTTTCATTAGCGTTTGAGGCTTCATGGGCTCATTAGACAGAAATACTCACTTGCAGGTGGCAGCTGTCAGCTCCTAAGGAGGGTGGCTGCAGTTCAGCACACTTAACACAGTGCCGTGGGGCCTCATTTCTGCGGTGGCAAGTGTGAGATGCCAGGTGTTCTAGTCCCACTTCTGGCCTTCACTCTGTGAGAAGAAAGGCTTCCCTTGGTTTAGTGGACATTGGAGCTGGAGAATTTGCAATAAAGGCAGCTAAACTGATTCAGTTCCTTGATGCCGAGTGAAAAGCAGACACCCACTGAGAAGGTTGGTGATGCTGTATCACCCCACATGCCCAGGAACACACAGAGGTCTATCCCGTCAGGTCAGGAGGTAGCGGGTTTATGTGGCCCTCTGAGCCAGTCCCTTCATCCTCTAGACTTCACCACTTCCATCTCAAAGATACAGGTGGCAATGCCCACCAAACCTAACCCTATGGGAACAGAGAAAACCATGCGGATGACCTGGGATCGCTGATGTCACCACCAACACAGATATCTTGGATCTGCTAGCTCACAGAGCAGGGACTCCAGTAATGTAAGCCTGCAAGTGCCAGTTGCCTGCTGGGCATGCGCTTCCCGCAGTTCATCCTCACAGAGACCCTACAAATAAGGCAGCACTTGATCCCAATTACAGATGACCACACTGAGACATAAAAGGGAAATAAATTTTTCGGTCACCCCCACGAGTGAGTGGTAAAGTTAGGGTTAGAGCCCAAGTCTCATTGATGTCAAAACCATGCCCTTAACTTCCTGCTGCACTGACTTTGTCCCTTTGAATCCCAGAACAAGAGTTCAGTTCAGTTCAATTCAGTTCAGTTCAATCGCTCAGTTATGTCTGACTCTTTGCAACCCATGAATTGCAGAACGCCAGGCCTCTCTGTCCATCACCAACCCCCAGAGTTCACTCAAACTCACGTCCATTGAGTCAGTGATGACATCCAGCCATCTCATCCTCTATCATCCCCTTCTCCTCTTGCCCCCAATCCCTCCCAGCATA
>SJYC01095554.1:0-52586 GCA_006408675.1 Madoqua kirkii
TGAAGTGATGGGACCAGATGCTATGATCTTTGTTTTTAGTTTGGGGTTTTTTTTTTCAAGGGTTTTAGTGACAATTTATTTATTATATGTAAATTACTTAGAGCATTGTTGCCATGTATACTCAGCCAGTGTTTTCCACGCTCCTCTTTCACCTTCATTAAGAGGCTCTTTAGTTCCTCTTCACTTTCTGCCATTAGAGTGGTATCATCTGCATATCTGAGGTTGTTGATAATTCTGGAAATCTTGATTCTGCTTGTGAGTTACCCAGCCCAGAATTTTGTATGATGAACTCCAAATATAAGTTAAATAAACAAGGTGACAATATACAGCCTTCACATACTCCTTTCTCAGTTTGGAACCAGTCCATTGTTCCATGTCTGGTTCTAACTGTCACTTCTTGACCTGCATACAGGTTTCTCAGGAGGCAGGTCAGGTGGTCTGGTATTCCCATCTCCTTAGGAATTTTTCAGTTTGTTGTCATCCACACAGTTAAAGACTTTAGCATAGTCAATGAAGCAGAAGTAGATGTTTTTCTTGAATTCTCTTGCTTTTTGTATGATCCAAGAGATGTTGGCAATTTGATCTCTGGTTCCTCTGCCTTTTCTAAATCCAACCTGTACATCTGAAAGGTCCTGATTCATGTACTGTTGGAACCTAGCTTGATGGATTTTGAACATTACCTTGCTAGCAAGTGAAATTAGTACAATTATGTAGTAGTTTGAACACTCTTAGGCATTGCTCTTCTTTGGGATTAGAATGAAAATTAACCTTTTCCAGTCCTGTGGCCACCTGATGCAAAGAACTGACTCATTGGAAAAGACCCTGATGCTGGGAAAGATTGAAGGCAGGAAGAGAAGGGGACAACAGAGAATGAGATGGCTGGATGGCATCACTGACTCAATGGACGTGAGTCTGAGCATTCTCTGGGAGTTGGTGATGGACAGGGCAGCCTGGAGTGCTGTAGTCCTTGGGGTTACAAAGAGTTGGAGATGACTGAGTGACTGAACCAAGTCCTGTGTCCACTGCTGAGTTTTCCAAATTTGCTTTATAGTGGCATCATCTTTTAAGATTTGAAATAGCTCTGCAGGAATTCTATACTTCCACTAGCTTTGTTGGCGGTAATGTTTCCTAAAGCCTACTTGACTTCACACTCCAAGATGTCTAGCCATCACGGTTACAATGATCACACCATCATGGTTATGTTGGTCATTAAGACATTTTTGTACAGTTCTTCTGTACATTCTTGCCACCACTTCTTAATCTCTTCTGCTTCTGTTAGCTCCTTACCATTTCTGTCCTTTATTGTGCCCATCTTTGCATGAAATAGTCCCTTAAGTGACAGTTTCTCAGTCGTTTCTGACTCTTTGCGACCCCATGGACTATACAGTCCATTGAATTCTCCAGGCCAAAATACTGAAGTGGGTAGCCTTTCCCTTCTCCAGGGTATCTTCTCAACCCATGGATCAAACCCAGGTCTCCCACGTTGCAGGCGAGCTCTTTACCAGTTGAGCCACAAGGGAAGCCCAAGAACACTGAAGTAGGTAGCCTATCCTTTCTCCAGAGGATCTTCCCAACCTAGGAATCAAACTGTGTCTCCTGCATTGCAGGCAGATTCTTCACCAACTGAGCTATCAGGGAAGCCCACAGATATAGTTCCTTGGTATCTCCAATTTTCTTAAAGAGATCTTTAGTCTTTCCCATTCTACTGGTTCCCTCTATTTCCCATTCTACTGGTTTCTTCTATTTCTTTGCATTATTCATTTAAGAAGGCTTTCATATCTTTCTTTGCTATTCTTTGGAACTCTGCATTCAGTTGGATAAATCTTTCTTGAGTACTTCTTGATTTAAATTGTCCAATTAGTCTGCTTAAGATAAGAAGGAGAGGTCATTTTATTTAACTATTTGAGTAAGGGTGGATCAGGAAAAACCAAGTCGTTATCAAAATTCCAGTCCCTTGTTTCCCTGTGGTCCTCAACCCCAGGTTCTCAGAGTGGAAGGTTACCATATGTTCCCATAAGCTTCACCCTCAGAAGATTTAGCTTCCATTAATAAATGTAACTGGGAGCAATGAAGCATGTGAATCTCATTTTAATAAGTCAGAACATCTAAATGAAGATTGTGGTTAGCAGAAGCCTTTTGTCCTGGAAAATGAGACATCTCTTCCTGCTGCAGCATGTTTGGGGGAGGGTGGAGCTCAGGATGGAGGATGAGAACTGCTGAGCCTATGTACAGACAGCCATTTACAGACAAGTTTCGAGGAGTCCTAAGAAGCCACCATCCCCCTTGAATCTCTGCAGTCCATCTGATACAGCACCTGAAATCCCACTCAGTTCAGTTCAGTTCAGTTCAGTCGCTCAGTCGTGTCCGACTCTTCGCGACCCCATGAATTGCAGCACGCCAGGCCACCCTGTCCATCACCATCTCCCGGAGTTCACTCAGACTCACATTCATCGAGTCAGTGATGCCATCCAGCCATCTCATCCTCTGTCGTCCCCTTCTCCTCCTGCCCCCAATCCTTCCCAGCATCAAAGTCTTTTCCAATGAGTCAACTCTTCACATGAGGTGGCCAAAGTACTGGAGTTTCACTAGCAGGGGCTCAGTTCAAGCCCACACACATCTGGCTCCTCCTTCAGGATTCACTTCTAATTCTGTCTTCGAAACTAGTCCTGTTTGTCCTCTAAGGGAATTTAAGAAGGTTGAGTGGAGAGTATAGAATGTTCCAGAAACTTTTGCATTCTTTGGAGAGCCTGGTAAAGTTGTCTTTTTTACATGGTAATAATGCAATAATTGGGCTTCCCCAGTGGCTCAATGGTAAAAAAAAAAAAAGAAAGAAAAAAAATCTGCCTGCAATGTAGGAGACATAAGAAAATACAAGTGTGATCCCTGGGTTGGGAAGATCCCCTGGAGGAGGGCATGGAAACCCACTCTAGTATCCTTACCTGGAGAATCCCCATGGACAGAGAAGCCTGGCAGGCTGAAGTCCATATGGTTGCAAAGAGTCTGACATGACTGAAGTGACTGAGCACAATTAAGTAATTAATTTATAGCCACACACTCATTGAGAAATCTCAGCCTCAAACTGTCACAGCTGAAATGTACTGGAGGAAGGTGAAAAAGAGTTTCCTGTCTCTGGGTCTTCTTCTCTAATATGAGAGGCAATCCCATCAGGAAAAATTCATCAGAATGAAGCAAAGGAACAGCCTTGGGGTTGAGGGCCTGGCAGCTGCCATAACAGCATCTCCAATGTCTGACCAAGACGAACGGTTCTTTCATTCACACATTCAACAAACATGGTGTGCCAAGCCTGTGGACCATGCCAATGACTCTTTCAGTTCTCTGAGATCTGATGTACCCTAAATCCTCTGGGGTTGTTCGAGGGCAGAGGCACACATCCTTGACCCCATAATCTCACTTCTAGATATTTATCATACGTATACATTTACACATGTGCAAGATGTGTAAGAGGGCACACAGGCAGCCATATTTGCAGCAACATTGTGATAGCAAATAATTAGAAACAACCTACATGTCCATCAAAGAGAAATGGTTAAATGGATTATAGTACTGCAAGAAGGAGGTCATGATGACTACCTAAAACAAGAACAATCCAGCATGTATGTTAAATTGAGAAAGCATGACAGTGTGTGGAGAAAAATACTATTCTAAGTATCTGCCTATATTTGCAAATGCATAACCCCTGGAAGGACACACAAGGAGCTCATACTAGTGGTCAAATCTGGGAGAAAAACTGGGTGGAACAGGAACCAGAAAGATGGCTTACTCTTTTTTGTGTGTTTCCTATTTGTCTCTTTTGAATGTGAGCCAAAGGCACATTTGCAAAGAATAAATAACTTTACAGAAGGAAAGAAAATCAAGGGTTTTGTATGCGAGTGAGAATGCAAGCCCTTCCACTGACTAGCTATGTACTTGGGGTAGGTACCTGAAGTAGGCTGTCTAACCTTGCTGAGCTTTAGTTTCCTGAGTTTCTAGGCAGGGACAATATTATCATTGGCATCACATTATCATGAAGGCTAGAGGATATAATGAAGACTAGTGGTCCATGCCAGAAGCTCAGTATTGTCACCCACAGCCACCAGCATTCTGGTTACCCTCATCACAGCAAGAGAAGAGCAGCAAATGTCTGCCACAAGGCTGGTGAGCGCCTGCATCAGAAGATGGTGTTTCTCTCTCCTTGGTCATCGGGTGATCTCTAACCCTGACCAAGGCTGACCCTGACCTTGAATTCCCTAGTCATGACCCTACTCATGACCAGGGCAGATGTTGGCCTAAGTGGAGCCTGCAGGAGAATCAGAAAAACACTGGAGAGTCAGGCTAGGGGTGTGGCTATGACAATTTTGGTTTTAAGTCTTTTCAGTAAAACTGCCCTCATGGCTGGCAGGAGTGTGAATTGGTCCAACACTTTACAAAACTGTTAGTATTGACTAAAGTTAGACAAAACCTACCCTATAAGCAGCAATCCCAGTTCTCTATATATACACAACAGAAATGAGTACATATGCCCACACAAAGACTTGCACAAGAATGTACATTCATAGAACTTTATTTATCATAGTCAAAAAATGATAAGCACAGAAACACCCATCATTAGAGGAGTGGATAAGCAAATCATGGTATATTCATGCAATGGAATACCACTCAGCATTAACAAAGAATAAATTATTGTATTGAATAAAATACTGAATAAATTATTTGTACCCAAAGCAACATGAACAAATCACACTGATGTCATATTGGGTTAAAAAAAATTCAAACACAGAAGTAAACATACTGCATGCATTCAACAACTGGCAAAATATATCAGTAGTATTAGAAGTCAAAATAGTTGTTACCATACGAGGATAGGTACTGAGTGGAAAGGGGCACTAAGGAAACCTTGAGCGCTAGAAATATTCAGTATATTGACTGGATGGTGTCACATGGGCACCCACATAAGTAAAACACTATCAAACTGTGCCCACAGATCTAAGCATTCAATATATTTTATGATGTGTATAGTATATTTCAACTAAAAAGGAAAAAGGGTAATAATAAAACACATTTCTTCCATAAAGTTTTCCGAGTTTGTCCCTGCACTGACCAACCCTCGCTGGCCAGAAAGTCCATACTGTTATTTAAGTTCTTGTTGCTCCTTTGTGGAGCTGGACCTCCCCTTCCTGGCTCTGTTCAAATTGGTCCTGGAAAACGGCCTCCTTCCAGAGATGGCACCGTGTCCCCCAGTGCCTGGTCTTGCAGCCAGTTCCCTCCAGTGTGGAGACAGCAGCTTCCACTCCCCACCCTTCCACACATACAGCTTGGGCGGGACTCACCAGCATGGAGCAGGGAGGCAGGCTGCTCTCCTCAAGGTTGCCCTGTATCCTCCTGGGAAGCCACCCCAAAGTGGTGTGGTACTTCTGGGCAGCCAAGGAGCAAAAATCCACGTCCAACTTCTCAGAGGGGTCCTTTGCTATTTATCTGGTGTCAAAACCAGAAAGGAAGAGCTGGAATCAGAATTGCTAATGTTCTGGTCTGAGGTCTTCAGAGGCTGCTGGCTTCCACTCTAAGCTCCCTCTGCTGGTTCATTGGAAAATGTTTCTGCTTGGCCACGATCTACATTCCGACTAAACTGGCCGCAGCCAAGGCACCCCATGCTGGAAAGCTCCTTTCATATGTCCTCCTCCTTTCTCGATCTTCCCTGGGGTCCCCGGGGTAAAATCATGGATCTCCTGATCAGTCTTACGGCAGGAAAGCCAGGTAGTCAAAGGAAGGAGAAGGAAGGCCTTGAGACAGATGATCATTTGGGCATCATCTCTGCCCCCAGCACACACACACACTCTTTCACACACACACACACACACACACACACACACACACACACATTTCTCATGACTCTGATTCCTCAGGGAGAGACTACGAATTTCACTTATAGAATAGTTTTCCCCAAGTGTTATGGAAAACCACCCAAATCACACTGTCTTCCAAGTCCTAATTTACCCCGAGTTGAAGGTGGCCTTGAAGGCCAGAGTTACAAGCTACTTAAAATAAATGCATCTATTTCCAACTCTGGGCCCCTCTCCAGGGAACCTTGTCCCTCAGGAATTCTCGGGACTGTTTTTAACTGGAGAAAGCTAGGAGATTTGCGAGCTATGCCCAGCTGAACAGAGGCCTCTGCTTTTGTTCCAGCCTAGGGCTTCAGAATTCCCTCCGGTGTCGTTAAAACCACTTGAGTTTTAATTATAGTTCTTTGGCCCACTGACCCCTGGGAGTGGGGGACAGAAAGAAACAGAATGCACTCTTTTTAGACTCTTCAGCTCTTTTCCAGTAATAACTATTTAAAGCCCTGTCAAGCTAACCAATTGCTGCCATCTTGTCAGAAAAGTGTCTTTTTTCATCTTTCCAATTGCAAGACAAGATTGGATGTAGATAAAATTATCCTTAAAGTCCTTAATGGCTTTTTGAAATGACAAAGAATATAGGAGCATCAATACACCATGCACAGCCTGCCTCTGCTCTGGTTTCTGTCTGGGTCAGCTTTTCCAGCACCTTCGGTATTGGAGAATATATTTGTTCAGATCCACAGAACCCGGTAGAACGAAGTATGAGCATCATAATAGCATGGACTCTGAGGCAATAAATTTGAAAACATCTAGTTGATTGTTTAAAACACCACCGAAGTAATAACTGCCATCATTTGTCCAAAGCAGCTGGCTTCCTATTATATGCACTTGGGGCACCTGATGGCTGAGAGTCACGTGGGTACCACATTTCCTGGCCTGAACCACATGTGATTCCCTTCCTGACTCCACCCCAAGCCACTGCCGTCCTCTCCACTAGAGGAAGCCTCTCACCCTGCTGGGGAGTAAGCATGATGCTGTCATGAGGATAGCAAGAAATCTGCTCTCATCTGCTCAAAAAGTGATTCATGTCACAAATCATGATTTTTAGGGACAGACCAAGTTGAATCTTGGGCAGCCAGGAAGCCACCAGCCAAGTGGGTCCACGGTCCCCTTCACACACATCATCCACCTGGTCTGTCTTTCGCTCAGTTAGTACTGCTCAGCCCTGACACATTGAACATGCTGGTGGTGGGTGGGAAAAGGGCATGCAGGTGCAACATTCCAGGTAGAAGGTGTGGCTCCAGGGTAGGTCAGGAACTGGCAGGAGGAGGCAGAGGAGGATCTTCGGGTGGAAGAGCCAATCAAGGAGGGAACCACTGTCTGGGAGGTGGGTGTGCCAAGAAGGAGAGCAGGAGCGTGGATATTGATACCAGATTGCCAATAATCGCTACGCCCAGGAGAAAGAAGGTTTGAGTGGCCCAAGAAGTTTGGGAAATGTTTGATCAAAGTTAATGGGTTTCTTCTCAGCAAGACTTTTAAAAAGATCCTTTAACCTGCAAATGATGAAAATTATGA
Organism: Madoqua kirkii; assembly: GCA_006408675.1. Taxonomy (NCBI): domain Eukaryota; kingdom Metazoa; phylum Chordata; class Mammalia; order Artiodactyla; family Bovidae; genus Madoqua; species Madoqua kirkii. Next base: position 7,410 of record SJYC01095554.1, read on the forward strand.
GATCCAACTTCCCATCCACATGAGATCTACAAGAAGATTGATAGTGACTCTTTATGATCCTCTGGCTTCACCTTCTGGAGTGTATTAGTTGGCTTGGCCTGCTGCAACCAAGCACCACAGGCTGGTTGACTTAACAGGAATTTATTGTCTCGCAGTTCTGGAAATTAGAAAACGGAGATCAGCATATCAGTCAGGCTGCTTTCTTCTGAGAGCTCTCTCCTTGGCTTGTCAATAGCAACTTTTCTCTGTCTTCATATGGTCTTCCCCCGTGTGTCTGTGTCCTAATTGCCTCTTCTTATAAGGACACCAAACATACTGGATTAGGTCCCACTCTAGTGGCCTCCTTTCATTTTAATCATCTCTTTAAAGACCGTATCTCCAAATACAGCCATGTTTTGAGGCACTGGAGGTTAGGGCTTCAAATTGCCTAATGAATTCATATCACCCATATGAATTTGGGGCAGGGGATGATTCAGCCTGTAATGCAGACCTTCTCTTCCCAGCTTCTCCCACAATTGTACAGAGTCTATTTCTTGTCATAAACCCTTTATTCTGCAACATGCACAATGGCTCCATTTCCCCAAGTTCTAACACAGAAATTGGTAGTAGAAGTGGGATGATTCTGTAAAAGAAAATGAAAACAAGAGACGGCTTGGGACTGGAGGGCAGTAGCTAAAGTAGTGTGATCGGTGCGTGCTCATTCGCTCAGCCGTGTCTGACTCTTTGCAACCCTATGGGCTGTAGCCCGCCAGGCTCCTCTGTCTATGGGAGTTCCCAGGCAAGAATACTGGAGTGCGTTTCCATTTCCTTCTCCAGGAGATCTTCCCAATCCAGGAATCAAACTCATATCTCCTGTGTCTCCTGATTTAGCAGGGAGATTCTTTACCACTGAGAAGTGAGATCAGGAAGTGCCTCAAACTGCAGTCTGTCTCCAGCCTGAAGAGGGATAGCAGGGGGTTCTGGCTATGGGTGGGCTGGAGTCCCTCAGGGTCAGCAAATATCCTGGACAAAAATTCCCCTGCCAGCCCACCCATGGCTCACTGTGTCAATGGCTGAACCCAGAATCTGAAAAGACAGCCCACATCAAGGATGTCCAGCCTGGTCCTGCCACCAAGCAGGGCACCAGACAAGAGGCCCCAACCCCAAGGAGACAGCCATCTCCTCCTCCGGATGACCAGACGCACATGCAAAGCAATTAGAGAATCACCAGTAAGAATTATGTCTGTGTGTATGCCACAGACAAGCACATTCGTCCTTTTCTCTACATTATGCTCCAGTCAAACCAAACCACTTACAGCTTCCTGAAATGTCAGGCTATTTCACGCCTCGGGGCCTTTGTTCTAATGTTCTCTCCTAGCCGGAAGCCCTGGCAGGGTAGCTGCCCAGCAAACACCTATTCATCTTTCAACCATCACCTTTCCTATGAAACTTTTTCTCTTGCCCCCCACCCCAGGGTGGCTGTCATCTATTAAGTACTTGCCAAGTGCCAGAAAATGTGCATGGTAGCTCATTTCATCTTCTTGATAGCCCTATGAAATAGGTATTCTTGGCCCCCTGTTGACAGGTGATAAAACTAAGGTTCAGAGAGATTAAGTGATTTCCCAAGTGTACCTAGCTTATAGGAGGTGCAGCTAGGCTTCAAACTCAGACTGTTGTGATCTAAGTCTGGCTCTGTACATACTCATATATGCAATATAGACTGCTCCTCTGAACCAGGCTTGAGCCAGGCCATGCTGGGATGAATATCAGCATCCCACTGTGCATTACAACAATCTGAAAGTCAGAGATCACATCTGAGAGCAAGCCTTTCTAACCATTGCACCTCTTAGCACCCAGATAGACACCATATTTTTTGTCCTTGGACAGGACACAAAAAAGCTAGTCAGCATCAAGAGGGGCACTATTTCCATTTCCTTCTCCAGGAGATCTTCCCAATCCAGGAATCAAACTCATATCTCCTGTGTCTCCTGATTTAGCAGGGAGATTCTTTACCACTGAGAAGTGAGATCAGGAAGTGCCTCAAACTGCAGTCTGTCTCCAGCCTGAAGAGGGATAGCAGGGGGTTCTGGCTATGGGTGGGCTGGAGTCCCTCAGGGTCAGCAAATATCCTGGACAAAAATTCCCCTGCCAGCCCACCCATGGCTCACTGTGTCAATGGCTGAACCCAGAATCTGAAAAGACAGCCCACATCAAGGATGTCCAGCCTGGTCCTGCCACCAAGCAGGGCACCAGACAAGAGGCCCCAACCCCAAGGAGACAGCCATCTCCTCCTCCGGATGACCAGACGCACATGCAAAGCAATTAGAGAATCACCAGTAAGAATTATGTCTGTGTGTATGCCACAGACAAGCACATTCGTCCTTTTCTCTACATTATGCTCCAGTCAAACCAAACCACTTACAGCTTCCTGAAATGTCAGGCTATTTCACGCCTCGGGGCCTTTGTTCTAATGTTCTCTCCTAGCCGGAAGCCCTGGCAGGGTAGCTGCCCAGCAAACACCTATTCATCTTTCAACCATCACCTTTCCTATGAAACTTTTTCTCTTGCCCCCCACCCCAGGGTGGCTGTCATCTATTAAGTACTTGCCAAGTGCCAGAAAATGTGCATGGTAGCTCATTTCATCTTCTTGATAGCCCTATGAAATAGGTATTCTTGGCCCCCTGTTGACAGGTGATAAAACTAAGGTTCAGAGAGATTAAGTGATTTCCCAAGTGTACCTAGCTTATAGGAGGTGCAGCTAGGCTTCAAACTCAGACTGTTGTGATCTAAGTCTGGCTCTGTACATACTCATATATGCAATATAGACTGCTCCTCTGAACCAGGCTTGAGCCAGGCCATGCTGGGATGAATATCAGCATCCCACTGTCATTACAACAATCTGAAAGTCAGAGATCACATCTGAGAGCAAGCCTTTCTAACCATTGCACCTCTTAGCACCCAGATAGACACCATATTTTTTGTCCTTGGACAGGACACAAAAAAGCTAGTCAGCATCAAGAGGGGCACTCTCCACAAATAGCTCCTATTATGTATTTATGGGAACTTTACAGATGATCAAGGTGGTACTATAGACAGTGGGAGAAGGAAAGATTGCTTAGTCAGTGGTGTCAAGAAACTGGTTGATCAGGAGGAGGAAAAGAAAGCCACATCGTTACTTTATAGCAAAAGATTCTAGATAGAATAAACACCTAAGCATGGAAAATAAAGCTATAAACTTCACAGAATATAGATGGATTATTATTGTTGTTTAGTCCCTGAGTTGTGTCCAATTCTTTGCAACCCCATGGACTTCAGTACACTTATCTCCTCTGTCCTTCACTGTCTCCCAGAGTTTGCTCAAACTCACATCCATTGAATCATTAATGCCATCCAATCATATCTTCTGTTGCCCCCTTCTCCTCCTGCCCTCAAGCTTTCTCAGCATCAATTTTCCAATAAATTGGCTCCTCTTATTAGATGCCGCAGTCTTGGAGCTTCAGCATTAGCCCTTCAAGAGAATATTCAGGGTTGATTTCCTTTAGGATTGACTGCTTTGATCTCCTTGCAGTCCAAGGGACTCTCAAGAGTCTTCTCCAGCACCACAATTTGAAAACATCAATTCTCTGGTGCCCTGCCTTCTTTATGGTCCAGCTCTCACATCCATTCATGACTACTAGAAAAACCATAACTTGACTATATGGACCTTTGTTGGCGAAGTAATGTCTCTGCTTTTTAATACACTATCTGGGCTTGTCACGTGTGCTATGCTTACTCAGTTGTGTCTGACTCTGCAAGCCGGTGGACTGCAGCCCTCCAGGCTCCTCTGTCCACAGGGGTTCTCCAGGCAAGAATACTGAAGTGGGTCTCCATGCCTTCCTCTGGAGGATCTTCCCAACCCAGGGATTAAACCCAGGTCTCCTGCATTGCAGGCAGATTCTTTACCAGCTAAGCCACCAGGGAAGCAATATAGCTAACTATTGTCAAGTACCCCAAAGCACAAACAAAATAACAAAAATAGTTAGATATCACAACTTGGTAGTCATGGGGTTTAACAAGAGCATCATAGACAAAATGAACAGAACAGTGACAAACTGGAAGATATTACAATGTCCAGTGCCATTAATGGATTATTATGTACTATAGACTCTACCAGGAACTCCAAGTCATCAAAAAAAAAAAAAAGGAAATCTAATTAATTTTTTAAGAAGCAAGGATATGAATATATAAATTTACAGAAAATGAATAATGAGTTGATATTCTTAATCCCTAGTAATCAAATATATGCAAATTAAATCACAAATGAGACTGTACTTCACAGCCATCAGAGTAGCAGAAAAGTGGGTAATCCAAGTCCAGATGAGAAGGAGCAACGAAAAAAACATTGTGTGCTGCTTGCTGGGAGTTTAAAGATGTTACAGCTGTTTTGGAAAGCAATTTAACAGAATTTAGTAAAATTATGTGTATTTATGTCCCATGATCTGGCAATTCCACTCCTGTTTGTACAACCCAGAGATTTTTGCGCAGATCTAATATGAGAACCAGTATGAGCTTGTTTGTCAACAGTGTTGTTGTTTCTGAGAGCAGGAAGTTAAATTTTGGGGCCCATCACTGGAGGGATAATTAAGTGAAATGTGCTGGAGAATCAAATCCCAGGCAGTAGTGAGAAGCTGTGGACTAGAAGCACATAAATCAGCTTGAATGGGTCTTAAAAGCATAGATTTGAATGGGAAAAGTCAAAACCAGTTTGGGTTTTATGGCGCAATACTCTTTAAATCAATTAAAGCTAGGCATGCATAAAACAACTTCAGGTGTTTTACAAGGTGACATGCATATTTAAGATTTTTTACATAAAACTCATTACAGTAATAGCTTATGGGGAGCTGAGGGGAGATAGGTGTGGTGATCAGAGGTGGGAGAAATAGACAAGGAGTAAACAAACAAACATCTAGAGAGGGGTCCTTCATGGATGAATGGTGATGTGAGGTGTGAACCAAAGGATATGAGGAGCTGCCAAGGCCAGATCAGAGGAGGAAAGAACAAGTCAGAAGACGTGGGAGGAAGAGAACCATTTCCCCAGCAATGGCCCTGGAGTAAAAGGCTTGGCTTCTAATCCTGATTCTGCTACTTGATGAATTTGACTTTGAGCAAATTACTTCACTAGACTCTGTCTCAGTCTCTTCAGCTGTAAAATGGAAATGCTAGCAGTAGCTACATTAGGGGATCATTTGAATGATGGGTTAGACAGCACCCATGCACAACAATCCCATGGACGGAGGAGCCTGGAAGGCTGCAGTCCATGGGGTCGCGAAGAGTCAGACACAACTGAGTGACTTCACTTTTACTTTTCACTTTCATGCATTGGAGAAGGAAATGGCAACCCACTCCAGTGTTCTTGCCTGGAGAATCCCAGGGACAGCGGAGCCTGGTGGGCTGCCGTCTATGGGGTCGCACAGAGTCGGACACGACTGAAGCGACACAGCAGCAGCAGCAGCAGCAGCAACAGCATGCACAGCACCCATTAGTAGCCAGGGCTGAATGGACAGAAGCCATGAATGTTTCTATATCAATTAGGTGCTCAGCAGTTATGCCGTGTACGTTAAAAGCCTAAAAGGACCTGACAGTGAATTCACACTCAGGGTCTTTTAATCAGTCATTGCATGTGTCATTCTGTTCTACCAGCAGAACATTCATTCCACCCTAGACATTGTCAGTCATAGAGACCACAGTGTCCTCCAGTGGCACCTCTTTCGTATTGGACAAGACCCGGGCAATGCAGCTAAGAGCTGGATAGGAGAATGGAAAGGGTGTGGCTCTAGAGTCAGAGGCTACCTGGTTTCCTGTCTTGGATCTGTACTCATTCCTTAAGCTCTCTGTGTCTTCTTGTCTTCATCCATAAACACAGATAAGAACAGCATCCCCATAAAGTTGTTGTGAGCATGAAATGTGATCACTGGGCAAAAAGCTCCTAACACATAGCAAGCGCTTTGTAAATAACAGTCGCTATTCCTTGTGGCAGGGGATAGAGGGGACATTCTGAATTAGGTGAGAACACCCTAGCAAAGACCAAAAGACAAAGGAATAGTGTGTGTAAAGCCTGTAAGGAGCCCTTAGTTCTGCCCTAGTTACTAGTTGGGGTGTGAGGAGGCCTTCCAGTGCTGAAGGACCCCAGCACTTAAAGGAGGAAGTCTGAAAGCAAAACAGAGTGCTGAGAATCAGTACTTGCTTCATAGCGGAGCGTGCTGGAAAGTTGACACTGTCAGATCTTTCAAATGATTATTCTTATAAATGATTATTCTGCTTCCCTTGGGAGCTCAAGAGGAGCTTATAAGAGAGAAATTCAGCCTCCCAATGATGGGACTGTTTTGAATCAGAGTTGGCATTTGCATCAATTTGGCTGATGGGGAACATTTCTTTTTTCCCACTCCAGCATGATGGAGTGGGATAAAAGAGTGGTTCTTTGCACGAGAAGAAAATATGCCTGAAACTGCAGCCCTGGGAAAAAGATGAAGGGTTGTTGGCTTCACCAGTGTGATGGGAAAGATGACTGTGAGGTGGAACACGACGCGGGGCTGGTGGGGTCCAGCAGGGCACAGTCAGCTGGTGACGTTCACAACAAAGACAAGTTCCTATGCATTTTTTTACTTTTATTGATGTAAATTTTGTTCTGATTTCACTGATTCATCCTGCCAGTGTGCCCTCAATCTGCCTCCATCACAGATATCAGAAATCTTCCCAAGGGCTCTTATCTGCATTTGATGGTTCACAGCTTGGACACTTCAACGGTTCTCCTAAGTCTTCAGAGTCACTTTAGATTTTCAAACCTCTTCCCTGCCTGAAGCCTACTTGCCCAAGAGTAACTCTGCTTTGGTAGGCTGCTATTCCTCCCTTGGCTTCAAGGCCCTCCGCAATCTTGCCCTCTGATCTGAACTCCCGACGGGCTCATGGACACCCTGCAGCTCTCTCCTCATTCCCATGGCCACACTTTTGCCCGTCCTGCAAGGTCCTGTCATTCCTTCCCTCTTCTCATGAGCAACTCCATTTAGGCCCAGTTCGCTGAGCTCCTGCCTTGGGGCCAGGCCAGAGAAGACAAAGGCAGAGCAGGGAGAGATGAAGGGGAGAGATAAAGGGATGAGATGAGTCACAGACACCTGGAACTATCTCAGTGTGGTCAGCAAAATAGTAATGGCGAGCAGGTGGCTCAGTGGGGACCCCAGCAGGGGAACTGTCAGAGGAAGTCCCCTTTCAAGTGCCAAACTGCTGCCCCCAGGAAGCCTATGCTCACCCTGCTAGCATGACTTCTTCAAGCATCATCCTAGCATTTGAGAGGCAGTCAGTAAAACATGGACTTCCCTGGTGGCTCAGACAGTAAAGCATCTGTCTACAATGTGGGAGACCCGGGTTCCAGCCCTGGGTTGGGAAGATCCCCTGGAGAAGGAAATGGCAATCCACTCCAGTACCTTTGCCTGGAAAATCCCATGGACAGAGGAGCCTGGTAGGCTACAGTCTATGGGGTCACAAAGAGTCGGACACGACTGAGCGACTTCACTTTTAGTAAAACATTAAGAGTCCAGACTTTGAAGCCTGGCTGCCTGAGTTTTGAATTCCAGCTCTATCACATACAACTGTGTGACCTTGGGCTAATTATTTAACCTCCCAGAGATGTTTCCTTATCTGTTAAAGGGAGGTAATAATAGTACGGATGTATCTGTGAGATTATAAGGATTAAATGATATACACAGGTAACGTGTGTGCTCACGCTCAGTCATTGAATCGTGTCCAGCTCTTTGCAACCTCATGGACTGTAGCCCATCAGGCTGTTCTGTCCATGGAATTTCCCAGGCAAGAATACTGAAGTAAGTTGCCGTTTCCTCCTCCAGGGGATCTTCCTGACCCAGGGATGGAACCCATGTCTCCTGCACTGGCACGTGGATTCTTTACCAATGTGCCACCTGGAAAGCCCCGTATACACAGGTAAAGCGCTACTTAAAGCATCATCCGGCCATGCAGTGGTGGCACAGAACGCTTGCTGTTATTGTCTGGGACCTTCGTACTACACTGCCTGTGGGTCTTCTCTCCCATGACAGAGCTGCCCTAGAAACACTGTTGGAAGGTGGTAGTCAGCAAGCTTTCATTGCATCAATACATGTATATTACCAGCACACTCTGCCTTTCTCTTCATAATGACAATTCTATCGATCATAATCTACCTCACTGACTCACACACTGTCCGTGGACTCCCAAAGAGTCCATGGACTCCACTAATAACATTACATTTTGATTGGCATTTTTAAAAATAATAGTAATAAAAGAAACTTCTGTCTTGGATGTCCAAGAATAGATTCTGCATAAGTCTTGCAGCTTCAGGCCTGGTACAGAATTGGAAGAGGAAGTGATCGTTTGTCATCTTTCTTTACAGACTGCATTTCTGGCATCACTTCGATGCTAAATGGGACTTTTTAAAAATAGTCTTAACAAGCATTTGGACAGACTGTGTTCTGGATACCAGAGAATAGAGCCAAGGAGAGTCAGCATGTGTGAAATCTGACCTGGCCCACGTCAAACAGATAGTAACTGCAGTCCCCTCCCAGGGGGACTATCTGATGGCAGCAGGGACACGGGCTTAAGAGGACTGTTTAGGAACATGGTACTGGGTTGATGCTAAAGCCCTACATGCCTCTCTCCTGAGATGACATGAACTCCCAGGAGTTTGAGGCAAGTTCAGCCAATGAGAAGTTATTCCTACCACAAAGGCCACCTTCTGCTGGGAGCAGTGAAGGAGACCAGTCAGGGACACTCCCCAGGACAATTCTTTCTGGAGCCTTGTCTCTTCAAGGTCAAATCGCGGTCAAACCTAAAATGTCAGTGAACACAGGCTGAGTGCCTTCATACATAAGCAGTAGGTCTGGCAGAAGAAGGGTGGTGCAAAGAGGGAAGAATTCAGACCCTATCACTGCAGCAAATCCTCAAGCCATGGTTGGAGCCAGGTCTGCAGGGGCAGAGGCTCCTGGGCGCCATCCTAGCCTCTCTGCACTCCACTTCCCCATCTGTAAAGTGGAAATCATAATAACTGCCTCATGGGGAGATGGTAAGGAATTACAGTGCTTGATGCTGAAAATATGGGAGTGATTGCTATTATTATGATAGCAGGAAATAAACCCTCTGGAGGCAGGATAAGTGGGCATGCACAAAGTCATTCTGGGGAGAGTGACAGGGACCTACTGCCAGCCAGGATACCAAAGCAGTCACTGTGTACTGCCTCGACATCCATCTAAAGTGGCTCCAAGGACAGCTGACCGAGGTCCACAGCTTTGTACTTGCTATGGCTCCTGACTCCTCAAATCCCTCATCAGCTGCAAATTCCAGACCCTCTGCTCTACTCTTCTGCAGCCCTGGCCACTGGGGTTTTCTCTTGCTCTTCCCCCTCCTCTTTTTCCTCCCCAGCCCCCTGTCCCCCCAACCCATGCTGTAATCACTGCTCTATCTTGTTGTCTTTTGTCCAGAGGGAAAGTGAAAAATCAAGTTGGAACTGGGAAGTAGAAGGAAATGAGCCACCCTTGAACATCCTTGACTCAAGCAGGTGTAGTAGCTGCCAGCAGAGCTAGTGCCCAAGGCTATGACCCAGGGGGTCCCATGTGGAAACACACTAATGGAAGAAGACATCGAGTCCCCAATCCAAATTAGTACACATGAGAAAATGATCACCCAGAGAGGGAATGAGGTATCAACCGTTGAAACCTCAATCAGAATCTTTCCCCTAGATTCAGTCACATGATGTCCAGGCTCCAACTCATGTCTGAGACCTGACCTCCAGCCCCACTTTTCACAAGTGGGCAGCTCTGTCCCAGGACTCAAGCTGCAGACCTGGTATCAGCTAAGCTAGAATGAAAAGGCAGGTCCCTGCATTCTACATAGCCTCCTTCTCCCCATCCCTCAAACACTTGCCTATCAGCTTTACACGGATCAGAAAGATACGGACGACTCCCACCTGAAGACCCAAACATTTTCTCCATCTCTCTCTCTCTGGCTTGAGTGCACATGCACACGTGTGCACCCATACACATATGTTGTTGCTAATGGCATGCACCCCACTCCAGTACTCTGGCCTGGAAAATCCCATGGATCTCGAAGAGTCAGACACGACTGAGCAACTTCACTTTCACTTTTCACTTTCATGCATTGGGGAAGGAAATGGCAACCCACTCCAGTGTTCTTGCCTGGAGAATCCCAGGGACAGGGGAGCCTGGTGGGCTGCCATCTATGGGGTCACACAGAGTCGGACACGACTGAAGTGAGTTAGCAGCAGCAGCGCAATGGCATGTGTAGGGGATTATTTATCTATTCCTCTCTGCATTTCAAAAAACATTTATCAATTTATCAATATTTACCAGTCAGCTGATAATCAAATTCCCTGGTATTCAGCACTGCATTTACTTCAACTGGTAATCAAGGAAGAAGATACCAAATTTTCTCTCAAGTAATTCACAATCAGGTGGGGAAGATTAACAGGACCATGGATGAACCCTTGCTAGCGAGAAGCTGCTGGTTGAATTCAGTGGGAGGAAGGCTGTGCAGTCATGAAAAGCTGCAGAAAGATGCCCTGTTCAGATTTCTTTTGATGGCTTTATTGTGAGATAACTCACATACCATACAATTCACCCACTTAAAGTGTACGATCCAGTCGCTTTTAGCATATTCACAGAGTTGAGCAAACATCACCACAATCACCTTTCCAACATCCTCATCATCCTGAGAGAAACCTTGCACCTACTAGTAGTTACCTGCTATTCCCTCAGCCCCAGTCCTAGCAAGCCCTTGTCTACTTTCTTTCTTTATAAACTCTCTGCTTTGTAGGTTCCTATAAATGAAATCATACAATGTGTGACCTTTGGTGACTGTCTTCTTTGACTCAGCATAATTTTCCTGTTGTAGCATCAATTAGTACTTTATTCCTTTTAATGGCCAAATAATATTCCTTAGTGTGAATATACTCCATTTTGTTTCTCCATTTCTCAGCTGATGCACATTTTAGTTGTTTTCACTTTTCAGTTCAATTCAGTCGCTCAGTCGTGTCCAACTCTTTGTGATCCCATGTATCGCAGCACACCAGGCTTCCCTGTCCATCACCAACTCCCGAGTTTATTCAAACTCGTGTCCATCAAGTCGGTGATGCCATCCAGCCATCTCATCCTCTGTTGTTCCTTTCTCCTCCTGCCCCTAATCCCTCCCAGCATCAGAGTATTTTCCAATGAGTCAACTCTTACCATGAGGTGGCCAAAATACTGGAGTTTCAGCTTCAGCATCACTCCTTCCAAAGAACACCCAGGGCTGATCTCCTTTAGGATGGACTGGTTGGATCTCCTTGCAGTCCGAGGGACCCTCAAGAGTCTTCTCCAACACCACAGATCAAAAGCATCAATTCTTTAGCACTCAGCTTGCTTCACAGTCCAACTCTCATATCCATACATGACCACTGGAAGAACCATAGCCTTGACTAGACGGACCTTTGTTGGCAAAGCGTTGTCTCTGCTTTCCACTTTCGTGTTATTATAAATAATGCTGCAGTGACAGTGAGTACAAGTTTTTGTGTGGATCTGTTTCCATTTGTCTTGTGGGTATACCTAGAAGTAGAATTGCTAGAACTATGTTTAGCATGTGAGTAACTGCCAGTTTCTGAAGGGGCTCTGCCATTTTAGACTCTCATCTTACTAGCAGTGTTTGAGGGATTCAATTTCTCCACATCCTTGCCAACAGTTATTATCTATCTTTTTGATTCTAACCACCCTTGTGAGTGTGAAGTGGTATCTCATTGTGGTTTTGATTTGCATTTTCCTAATGGCTAATTATGTGCTTATTGGTAATTTGCATATCTTCTTTAGGAAACTGTCTATTCAGACTCTTTGCCCATTTTTAAAATTTTATTTATTTCTTTTAATTGGAGGCTAATTACTTTACAATATTGTAGTGGTTTTAAATTAAGTTGTTTGCCTGCTTGGATTTTAACCCTTTCTCTATTAAACAGATTGATTTTCAATTATGTTAAGATTAATAAATATTTTAATTTATTCAAATCTAGAAATACTCATTTTTAAAATGTTTTTGACTCCCATGTCCCAAATTATATCATATTTTTTCACTTTTTCCCAAAATTAAAACCAGAAAAAAAAAACAGATTATCAGACAGCCAGAAGGATAAACATGAACTGTTAGGAAGACAAGTTTAAACTTCTATGCTGCAAACCGGAGTTTTTGAACTCCCTTTTTTTTTTTAATTTAAAAAAAAATGAATTACATTTAGTTGATTTAAAATGTTGAGCTAGTTTCAAGTGTGCAACAAAGTGACTTAGTTATTTTATATGTGGGGCCTCCCTGGTGGCTCAGTGGTAAAGAATCCAACTGCCAGTGCAGGAGACATGGGTTTGATCCCTGAGTCAGGAAGATCCTCTGGGGAAGGAAATGGCAACCCACTCCAATATTCCTGCCTGGGAAACCCCATGGACAGAGAAGCCTGGAGGGCTACAGTCCAAGGGATTGCAAAAGGGTAAGATGTGACTTAGCAACTAAACAATGTCAACAACAAATATGTGCATAGAATATACACGCTACCTATTCTTTTTCAGATTTGAACTTCCATTTCTTACCAGACATGTGAGGAAGATCAGTGCTGGCCATCTCTCTTACAGTCGTGCAAGCAGAGTGGGAACCAGGCTGAGGTGGAGGAGAAGCATCATCCCCCTTGGAGGCAGACACCCAGCGTGACCTAGAGGCGACAAATTCGGAAATGCCTCACACCTGGTGGGGGGCTCGGTAGCCCCCAATCCTCCACCCACCCACCTAATCCCTCACCCCCACACAGCCACCAGCCAGCCTGAAGGAGGTCACAGACTGTGTTCTGTTCACCCTGAGGAGCATCCTCTGAGCATCTAACATGTGCCAGGGTCTGGACCAGGAGCCACGGTCTTCAGCAAAGTATCCCCTGACCTTCTTTAACCACTGTCTGGGGAGGAAATGGGCAGCTTCTGACCACATGACCCACACTTCTACTGAGTGAGGGGCACAGTGGGAGGGCCTGACTCAACCCGTGTGTCCTGGGAGGCTTCCTAGAAGAGGAACCCCAGGCTGGCACATAACAATTTAATAGAAGCCATTCAGGCATCCTTGACTCGGGACACAGCCAGTCTATACCCAGGAGGAGTGAAAACTGCCGTGACAGCAAGTTCAAGTTGATTATGATTGATAATGCTCAGAATAAAATGCACTCTTAATATTTTTCTTGATTTGTTATAAATTTACAAACAAATTTTTCATTTGTTTGTAAATTTAATAAATCTTGGTCAAAGAGAAAGGACAAAACCTCTATCTACAAGAGATTCCCCAATTATAGGCACTTTCTTTGCCTTCTCTGAATTCCATCATTTCCAACTCCAGATATGCTTTATGTTCACAGATGGACTATAGCTTTCTCAGAAGCAGGGACCATCGCTCAGGGACAAGACAGAGACCTCTCCGAGGTCAGATGCTGTATCTTTTCTATCTGTGTGGGAAACCGCCACTCAACCCCGACTCTGAGAGCAGAGTGTGGTACACAGAAAGGGTCCTGCTTGCCCTGAAAGGTGCAGGGCAGCCTCTAGGCTGAGCTGGCCCAGGCAAGCCTGGGTCTGGGGTCATGGACTCTTTAAGGGCAGGGCCAGGTGTTACTCATTTTGGGGCTACCTTCCAATACTCTTTTCAGGGTCCCACCCACACAGAGCCTTGTACAGCACCCTGTACACAGGAGCCATTCAGTGCATGGCTATGGCATGCAGCTGAAACTTTCTGAAAAATCAAATACAATCGTACCATGTTGACATAATAATGGCCTTCTTTTTAGATGACTTTGTAGAGGCAAGTAAGAGTGCTCTGGAGAGGCCCTGCCCCTCCAAAATGGGCAGCCATCCAATGCCTCCTTCCCGCCCCAGCCCTGAGTTCTAGGCTGAACTCTGCTGATTGAGAGGGGGCATCTAAGATGCCAACTGAGCTTTGCCCTGAAACAAGGGTTTCTGTTCCTCAGGGGGACTGGCCCAACACCTGTGATAGTTATCAGGCCTAAGGGAGCTATCCTTCTCTCAAGTGGCCTTGCAGGACTGAAACTTAGACACAAAGGACAGGTGAGAAAAGGGGAACAGGATTTTTAAACATATTAGCAGTAGAGCTCTTGGCCAAACCAACACAAAGCTTTATGAGAAAATTCACTCTAAAACTATTCAGGGACTTCCTCAGCAGTCCAGTGCTTAGGACTTCACCTTCCAATGCAGGAAACATGAGTTCAGTCCCTGGTTGGGGAACTAAGATCCCATATGCTGTGGGGTTCAGTGGGGAAAAAAAAGCTTTTCAAGTGAAAGAAGGAGCACCAAGAAATGCAAGGAATGAGCAAGTGTCAACAAGCACAGATTAGTTTGGTCTCCACTTGCATGCTCAGTCGCTTCAGTTGTGCCTGACTCCCTGTAACCCTGTAAACTGTAGCTCCTCTGTCCATGGGGATTCCCCAGACAAAAATACTGGAGAGGGTTGCCATGCCTTCCTCTAGGGGATCTTCCTGACACAGGGATCAAACCCGCGTCTCTTATGTCTCCTGCATTGACAGGCAGCTTCTTTACTACTTGCGCCACCTCACCACCACTTAAAGCCAAGTAGAAATGGTTTAACTCAGTGATATCATTAGTTGAGTTTTAGCAATGTGTTCATTCTTTCTTTTAATGTATATCAATTAATACAATGCATGGAATCGAGCAATAAATAATGCCGTAAAGTTTAAAATGACCAACAGCATCTCCTAACTTCAGAGGGGGCTGCACCCTGAAGCGAGTGATGCTAAATTTTCAGAGCCTCTCATTATGACAAACCCTTCCTAAATCTTTGTCCCTAATTTTTATCATTCTCATTCTTAGAGGTTCCCAAGTTGCATATGTTTCAAACATCCCAACTCCTGGATCTGTCCCCTGTCTGACCTCCTTACCATCTTTTGTACCTCAGTCCTGCTCCACAAAGGAAAAACATTTCAGCTCCTCGGCATGTCTCTTTTTCTGGTGTGCATCTTAATCTTGCTAAGCAAGAGACTTATGAGGCCAGTCCTTGCTCTGTTTTAGGTAATATCCATCATCCATCATCTTCTATTATAAAAGGTAAGAAGGTCACGGAATGGGAGGGTGAGAGGGAAGCCCAAGAGGGAGGGGATACATGTATGCATATGGCTGATGCATGATGTTGTGCAGCAGAAACTAATAAAACATTGTAAAGTAATTACATTCAAATAAAAATTAATTAAATTAAATTTTTTTAAACAGTGAGGAGGGAGCCCTGTCTCCCTCTTACCCCCACCTCACCATCCCACGCACTTTCCTCCCATCTGCCAAATTGATTTGCATCACAATGTTGTATTGAATTACCGTGGAGTGTACATTTCTAGAACCATATAAATATGGTTCATGACCGAGCCAAACAGTGTATGGTAACTACACTCACTTTCTTGTAGA
This sequence comes from Madoqua kirkii, assembly GCA_006408675.1. Taxonomy (NCBI): domain Eukaryota; kingdom Metazoa; phylum Chordata; class Mammalia; order Artiodactyla; family Bovidae; genus Madoqua; species Madoqua kirkii. Next base: position 22,898 of record SJYC01095554.1, read on the forward strand.
CATTTTCATTTTTCCTGAAGTTGAAATCGCTGTCCCTTCTGGTTTGTTTGTTTCCTAGACATTGATCACTAGTTCATGGTAAACTTAGAGCCAGTAGTAAGCAACTCTCATTACAGTTAAATATGTGAGATAATCCCTACATTCCACTTCCTGTTTCTCTGGTGACACTGCCACCGGGCCCCTCCATCCTCCTAATTCACTCTAAAACTATTCAGGGACTTCCTCAGCAGTCCAGTGCTTAGGACTTCACCTTCCAATGCAGGAAACATGAGTTCAGTCCCTGGTTGGGGAACTAAGATCCCATATGCTGTGGGGTTCAGTGGGGAAAAAAAAGCTTTTCAAGTGAAAGAAGGAGCACCAAGAAATGCAAGGAATGAGCAAGTGTCAACAAGCACAGATTAGTTTGGTCTCCACTTGCATGCTCAGTCGCTTCAGTTGTGCCTGACTCCCTGTAACCCTGTAAACTGTAGCTCCTCTGTCCATGGGGATTCCCCAGACAAAAATACTGGAGAGGGTTGCCATGCCTTCCTCTAGGGGATCTTCCTGACACAGGGATCAAACCCGCGTCTCTTATGTCTCCTGCATTGACAGGCAGCTTCTTTACTACTTGCGCCACCTCACCACCACTTAAAGCCAAGTAGAAATGGTTTAACTCAGTGATATCATTAGTTGAGTTTTAGCAATGTGTTCATTCTTTCTTTTAATGTATATCAATTAATACAATGCATGGAATCGAGCAATAAATAATGCCGTAAAGTTTAAAATGACCAACAGCATCTCCTAACTTCAGAGGGGGCTGCACCCTGAAGCGAGTGATGCTAAATTTTCAGAGCCTCTCATTATGACAAACCCTTCCTAAATCTTTGTCCCTAATTTTTATCATTCTCATTCTTAGAGGTTCCCAAGTTGCATATGTTTCAAACATCCCAACTCCTGGATCTGTCCCCTGTCTGACCTCCTTACCATCTTTTGTACCTCAGTCCTGCTCCACAAAGGAAAAACATTTCAGCTCCTCGGCATGTCTCTTTTTCTGGTGTGCATCTTAATCTTGCTAAGCAAGAGACTTATGAGGCCAGTCCTTGCTCTGTTTTAGGTAATATCCATCATCCATCATCTTCTATTATAAAAGGTAAGAAGGTCACGGAATGGGAGGGTGAAGGGAAGCCCAAGAGGGAGGGGATACATGTATGCATATGGCTGATGCATGATGTTGTGCAGCAGAAACTAATAAAACATTGTAAAGTAATTACATTCAAATAAAAATTAATTAAATTAAATTTTTTTAAACAGTGAGGAGGGAGCCCTGTCTCCCTCTTACCCCCACCTCACCATCCCACGCACTTTCCTCCCATCTGCCAAATTGATTTGCATCACAATGTTGTATTGAATTACCGTGGAGTGTACATTTCTAGAACCATATAAATATGGTTCATGACCGAGCCAAACAGTGTATGGTAACTACACTCACTTTCTTGTAGACATTTTCATTTTTCCTGAAGTTGAAATCGCTGTCCCTTCTGGTTTGTTTGTTTCCTAGACATTGATCACTAGTTCATGGTAAACTTAGAGCCAGTAGTAAGCAACTCTCATTACAGTTAAATATGTGAGATAATCCCTACATTCCACTTCCTGTTTCTCTGGTGACACTGCCACCGGGCCCCTCCATCCTCCTGCTCCAGTCTGAAGCGTTATTCTCCAGAACTGCTCCACAGCTGTCACTCAGGGCATCCTTGATCATCAGCCGGCCAACCCCTTCACCCCTCTCTGTGCTGGCTCCCTCGTCTCCTAGTTTCTGTGGGTTTGGTTTTGTTTTGTTCTGTTTTTGTCTTCTTGGACTCCATTTTTGTGGAGCACATGCTTCTAAAGAGAGGTAATTGTTCTATCCTTGACAGTTTGGCGATGCAGAGAATTTTAGACTAGAAAATATTTCCCCGAAGAATTTTGAAGAATTACTCTTTATCGCCTGGCAGCCTGGGTTGCCATTAGGAAGTCTGATGCTGTTTTGAGTCCCACTTATTTTTGTATGATTCACTCTTTCTCTCTCTCTCTCTCCCTTCCTCCCTCTCTCTTTGAGAGATTTTAGGATCTTTGCCGCAACTCTGGTACTCTGGCCTTCATGTAGGTCATTTTTCACCCACTGTGCTGGGCATGTGAAAGGCCCTTTTGTCTCTGAAATTCAGTCCTTCAGTCTGAGAAATGTACTTGTACAATGTCTTCTATAATTTCCTCCACCAATCTTTTCTGTTCTTCCTTTCTAGAACTCCCATTAGTTAGATTTAGACTGTGTAGATTGAGTCCATAGTTTTATTTTTCTTTCTTTCCTCTCCCTTTGTCTCTTTTTTCTTCCTTCCTTCCATCTTTTCTTTCTTCTCCATCCAGAAATATTTCTCCTGACTTCTGCATGGGGGTGATAACCTAGGCAGTCAGTATTCTTGTGGGAGGTGAATGAGGAAAGAAGCTGGCTTCTCCCTAATCAATTCCAAACTTAGACTTGATTTCTCCATTTTCAATGTCATTCCCAGGGCCCCTTTCTTCTCTATGTTACAAGTCCTGATTTCTGGGACTCCCTGGTAGAGTTTCTTCAGAGCCATCCCCCAATGCCAGCTAAAGAAGAGGAGGTCTGGGGGTCTACTTTCTCCTTTCACAGACTCGTATCCTTTCTGTCTGTCTCAAGCCTTACTCTTCTGTTTGGAGCCAACTGGACCTCTCCATCCCTGAACCTCCTGGCTCTGGATGGGAATCCTTCAGGGCCTCTGTTGCATCCCTGCAGATGTCACGTGCATTTCAGCCTTGCCACCACCCACACCTCATTTCCCCAATCCCATTGCTCTCTCTTCCCCACTGTCTTCTTTGCTCCTAATCTCCTTATCTTGGTGGATTTATACCATTTTCATTCCTTTTTTCTACCATTGTATTAGTGTCTCCGGAGGCAGTAAGGGTAAATGCATGTGTGCAAATTATCTTGTTTAACTCCAAGACTCTACTTGTATTTCTTCTTATGTTTCAAAAACTTGAAATTTTGTATTGTTTCACACTAAACAGAACTAACTGTGCTTTGTATTTCACAATTTAAATGCTAAATCTCTTACTTTAGGCAGTTCTAACACATTTTTGAGAGTCTTAAGAATATCTGGGAATTTTAAGAAAGTCTGCAACCACTCCACTTCAAACTCTGTATCTCTGCTTAAGATGCAGTCATCAGTATTCAGTGGGAGTTGACTGAATTATTATTACATTATTAAATTGGATACTTTCAGGTCCCTGCAAGAACTAAGGGTGGTGGCAGTGAGCACAGAAGGACAGGTTCCAGACAGGAGGGGAAGGAAGATACCTGGAGGTAGTCTGGACAGGAGGCGGAAGGGAGGAAGGAGAAGGAGGGTCCAGAAGGAACATGAGGACTCCACCCCAATTTTACCATGCAGTTGGACCACTGGGTGGCCCAGTCACACCTATGGGGTACAGGTGAGCCACCAAGTGGTGCTGAACTTGTTTTCTCCAATTGAACAGTGCAGGGAGGAAGCAGGCCTTCACTCTCAGAAAGACGTTGAAGAAATGAAATGAGATGGATGATAAATCTGAAAGCTCTTGGAAAGTAAAAGGGCTATACCAACACACAGGTCATTACTGGATCTAGCATGGCTCAGGCAAGTCCAGTCCTAACTCACTGTAACTTCATGCACAAGTACATTGAATTACGTCTATGGTGCAGATAGAAATAGCCCTTGCACATGGCAAATGTATGGAATGCCTGCGAAGAAATGCAAGATCCATTAAGGAAATTAAAGCTCCAAGTTGACACAGGAAGAGATCTGCTCCCTTCCCTAGATCTCAGAGGACATGTATTAACAGGGCAGCAGACCAAATCGGCGGGATTCCGGGGCCTGAGTCACCAGGGGAGACCAGCCCTTACTGACTCATATCAGACTGTATCTAAGTCAGAAATGAACTCCTGTGCTAAGCCACTGAGATCTGGGGGCTTATTTGTTACCATGACAGAGCCTAACCTGCCCTAAGAAGCTTGAACTAAGAGGGGCTGCTGTCAACACATGGGTGCCCAGAGAGGTGTATGGTGATGAGGGGATGAGATAAGAGAGGGCTGCTCAGATACAAAGACCCTTCCCTCAAGCCTGGAGGGAGAGCTGGGAGCAGAAATGGGCCCCTAGGTCAGGCTTCATCAAGCATTCTGGGGAAAGTCAACAAGAAGTGGCAGGGCTGGAAAACGTTACCCCATCAGATGTCACTCACTCATCTACTGTGTGGAGTCTGCCACAGGCTATCTTCCTCTGTCTCCACTCTGCCCCCCAGTATGGTCCACCCACAGTGTACCTCTCAGCCTGCGTGGAGCCCTGTCTCGTGGAGGCCTGTTCCTACCTCAGCTGTCTCAAGGGGACACATTAGCCATAGTCTTCCTGACGGTGGAGACTCGGCCCTTCCTTGGACGCATGGGACCTCCTTTTAGAATTTACAGACCTGCACAGTCACCGAACCAGGCTCTGCCACACAAGCAGGTGCAGGAAGGGTGGCCTCATCTTACCAGTCTTCCTAATTCATGCTGAAACACAAGCCTATCTGTTGCCATTAAAATCATAAACTTTGAGAACCAGAGTTCCCTTTAGAAATGCATCCTATGTTTCAATAGTTCTTAATATTTGAGGAGGAGTATCCTGTCACCCTGTGAGGATCTGATGAAACCAGAAAAACACATATACGAATCACAAAAGGTTGCCACTGGAATTTTCCAGAAGATTCGGGACTTCCCATAAAGCCTCATGCTGGAGGAACAGAGTCATCATGTACTCTATATCCTAAAGTGAGCACAAAGCAACTAGAGTCAGACACCACCCGTCTCCCTAAGGGATGGGATGGAATAGCAGAACCAGGCCTGCCACCTTCTGCCATGGGCTACCTTGCCCTTTGCCAGTCTATTATTTTTTCAAATTGAGTTTTAATAATGTCACAGGTCTGACTTTGATGTGTAAGGACAGTCTGCTGAGCAAGCCCACCATGCAGACACATGGACACCATTGATCTTAAGACTCTCTGGCCCCAGGGGCTCCTGGACTTGCCCTAAGGAAAAAAAAAGATACATCTCTGTGTGGGTTGCAGGGATGAGAAGCTGGGCAGACTTGGGCCAACACCAGCTTCACTCTGGAGCCCAGCTGCTCAGGAGTAATATCTCAAGGAGAATGGGGGTCAGTGGAGAAGAGAATCACAAGCCTTTGCTGAAGTCAGCACATGAAGCTCCAGAGATGAGTGAGGAGCCTGCAAGAGGGGAGAGCTGGCTTCACGCATCCCTGAGTGGTTTGGTGGACATGGTCTTCACAGACACCTCCAGAGCTGATGCTTGATGGAGGGATGGTTGGTGATGAATATGGGGAAAAGCTTGACACATGTTCCCTACAATTTAAGGTATATGTTTAAACAGAGGCTACAGCCCACTTCTCTGCTAGAAACTTCTCAAGGTGGGAGGTTGGCTGTTGCAGCCCACACCAGCAGAGTAAGTCAGAATTGTGGTATCAAGAGTCTACCACCACCACCACCACCACGTGTGACTTGTGGCTGGTACAGCAGAGGACTCCTTCTTGACCCCAAGAGGATAACACTGAGGTTAGAGGAGCACACAGAAGCCATGGGCTTTCTGAGTGACCAGTGGCCAAATGAGATGTGATTCATGTCTCACCCAGAAAGGGGCTTCTGGAGAAAATAAACATTGTTTTCCCCTTTCTGGAGAAATCCTCAGCTGTGAGGAAGCTGAACACTGTCCCCAGAGCTCATGATCTGATCACCATTGATGCGAGGACCCACACATCAGCCTCCAGCCAGAAACGGACTCCCAGCAAAGCTTAACAAGGCCAGCAGCACCTGCCTCCCTCCACTGGCCAGTGATCACGGATGAGGGAAGACTTCTGCTCCCTCTTTTTCTCTTCCTTACCCTAGACCTGGGATCCAAAGGATGGAGAAGAGCAGGTGTGTGCATGGCTGGCCGCACCCCCAACTCTCAGGTGCCAGGTAGGGGAGTAAACCCCCTCCCTTCTCCAAGTCCCAAAGTCTCAATGTCTTAGTCTATGTGGGCTGCTATAACAAAGTACGATGGAGAGCATCACTTACACACAGCAGAAATTTATTTCTCACAGTTCTGGAGGCTGGAGGTCTGAGAACACAGTGTCCACATGCATGGCCAGGTGAGGGCTATTTTCTCACATGTGGACTTGTCATCATGTCTTCACGTGATGGAAGGGGTGAAGGAGCTCTAATAAGAAACTAATTCACCCATGAGGGCACCCTCGTGATATCAGCACCTCCTTGAAGCCCCACATCCTAATACCAGCACCTCTGGGAGTTAGGATTTTAGCATATGATTTGGAGGTGGGGGTGGACATGAGCAATCAGATCATAGCATATTGGTAGAGTCTTCCCTGGGGGAAAAGAGAAGGGGGTACATAAATGGAGTTTCAGGGACTTCCCTGGCAGTCCAGTGGTTAAAGCTTTGCCTTCCAGTGCAGGGGGTGCAGATTTAACCCCTTGTTGGGAAGCTAAGATCCCATATGACTCATGACCGAAAAACCAAAATATAAAACAGTGTCATAGCAAACTCAATAAAGACTTTAAAATGATCTACATCAAAAAAAAAGTCTTCAAAGAATAAATGGAGTTTTGGATTTCAACTGGACTCAACATCTAATAGTGGCAAGTGACAGGAAAGTGATGGAATCTGGCTGTGATGTTGCTAAAGAGAGGAATCAACATACCCAGCTGAAGGCAATGGTTAGAGAAAGATGAAACCATCACACATTACTACCCCAAGTTAAGATTGTTCAGTGAACAATGCAAGCACCCGGAATTTGGCATCTGATTGCAACATGTACATGAGCAACCAAAGATATTTTTAAGTCACCCCTCTCTCATTTTAAAGATGAGAAAATCCAAAAGGGGGAGGTGGTATTTTCAAAGATGCATAGATCACTGCAGAACCTGGAGAGATAGGCAGCCCTGGCTCCTGATGCGTTAAATGGAGTTCTTCTGTGTGGTTTTGTTCTTAATCGTCCAGCTTGAGCTACAAGGGCAGTGCTCTAAATTCAAACCACTGACGAGCCTCTCGTGTCCCAGGACTGCCTGAGTTGGTGTAGAAGTCAGCATAGATGGAAGAGAAGAGCTCTGAGATGGTGTTTTGCATCCATTTCAGAATTCGAGATCCAGGAAGCAGGACAGGCAGGCGAGCTGCCCAATGCACTATTTTGCTTGAAGCCCTATGAGTTTCAGCACACACACATCCACATTCACACATAAGTCAAATAAAGGCCAAAACAAATAAAAAAAAAAATACAAAGACTGTTAGATGGCATACCCCTTTGGAATACCTACCCCTTACTGGTCCCAACCAGAGCTGCTGATTGTGGCATTTTAAGAGTTAACTGCCACAAGGTCTAATTAAATGAAAGAAAATGTGAATAATAAACACAAATCTCACGTGCATCTCCAAGGGAAAATGTGTTTTCAGGTTTACCTGAAATACCACTGAACCATTTCGTTTTTCAAAAACTAGAAGCCATCCTTCCTTTCCTGTTAGAAATTGTGCAAACACGGCACATCGTCAGCATGCCTTGCTAACCACAGATTCCATTATGTGTTTAATAATTGACTATTCAATAGAGCATTGATGCATTTTGTCTGGAACTAATTCACCTTTGTCTGTGCCTCGGCACGAATGTTCGGTGAATCACAGATGGGATCGCAGAACTGTTTCAAGTGCTGCTGCCCAACACAGAGTCACATCTCGGGATTATTCCTGTCAGGCCCTGTGCTCACAAATGTTCTAGCATGCTAAAGCCACCTGAAAATGTGATGTATGGAAGCCGCCAAGTGCGGGACAATACCTCTTCCCTTCTAATGAGGACTCACAATTCACAGTCTGCAAGCCACTTAAAGAGGGAGGAAATTGTTGATTATGAAATTAACAAAAATGGACTCCCTAACAGCCCGTTAAGACCATGTTGCTACCCAGTTGGAAATCAGGCTGAGACGTGTTGGTTGGGGAAGTCAAGTGTTGGCAAATGCATATGTCTTGGATTTCTCTGTATTGGAAAGAAAATCCCTCCTCTCTCCTAAAGAACATCTATGTTGCTTTTCTTTTTAAAATAAATGTATATATATATTTGCTTTTATTTTATTATTTTTTTAATTTTATTTTTACTTTATCCTACGTTACAATACTGTATTGGTTTTGCCATACACTGACATGAATCAGCCACAGGTGTACACGAGCTCCCAATCCCGAAGCCCCCTCCCACCTCCCACCCCATATCATCTCTCTGGATCATCCCGGTGCACCAGCCCCAAGCATCCTGTATCCTGTATTGAACATAGAATGGCGCTTTGTTTTTTACATAATAGTATACATGTTTCAATGCCATTCTCCCAAATCATCCCACCTTCTCCCTCTCTCTCAGAAGCCAAAAGTCCATTCTATACCTCTCTGTCTCTTTTGTTGTCTCACATACAGGGTCATCATATGTTTTTAATTGAAGGATAATTGCTTCACAATACTGTGTTGGCCTCTGCCATACATGAGCAGGAGTCAGCCATAGGTATACATATGTCCCACCGAACCTCCCTCCCTCCCTCCTCCCACCCCTTGCCTTCACCCCTAGGTTGTTGCAGAGCCCTGTTTTGAGTTCCCTGTGTCTACAGCAAATTCTCATTGTTATCTGTTCTACCTATGGTAGTGTATATGTTCCCATGTTATTCTCTCCATTTATCCCACCTTCTCCTCCTTCACTGCTGCCTGTGTCCTTAGCCCATACTCGATGTCTGTGTCTCCATTGTTGCCCTGTAAATAAGTTCATCAGCACCATCTTTCTAGATTCCATATATACGTGTTAATGAACTAATTGAACTGATAGGATATTTGCTTTTCTGACTTACTTCACTCTACATAAATAGGCTCTAGGTTTATCCACCTCATTAGCACTGACTCAAATTGTGTTCCTTTTAATGGCTGAGAATATTCCATTGTATATACATGCCACAGTTATTGCTTGGGATTTATGGATTGGAGCAGCATAGAAAACAGTACAAGTGGTGTATAATTTTGTGATGAACTGGGTGCATCGTCCTGCAGGGCTCTTTCCTGGGGAAGAACCAGTGCTATGCCTGGGCTCAAGTGCTGACTGGGGTTGGCACAGCGTGAATGCCACAGGTTTAAAAGGAGGTGGGGAAGAACTTGCTGCAAAACTGTTCTTACCCATTGCACTTATCTTGGCTGTTTTTTGACCAGAAGCAGAGTGCTGGCTGGAGTGGGCATGCCCTACAGCAGGATAAGGCCCGGCTGCTTCTGCCCAGCCATGAAATTGTATTCTAGTATGTGGAAAATATTTCTTTTTAGTCTTTTGTAAAAGCTGGGTGTATGATTTGATAGCAAGCACATTGTTTCATAAAATGATCCATTTATTTAAAAACCCAGCCACAGTACTCGATATCAAGACTGCCTTCTTGTTATAGCTTGAATTTATCAGTGGAATTTCCATTGCTTGTGGATATGAGATCTATTTTTTTTTTAATTTTACTGATTGTCCTAAGGTAATGAATGATTAAATTCATCTGTTCCAGTAAGGGACTCTATAGTCTTCTGTTAATCTTAGGGGAGGAAGACTATTGCTTGGCTTTCTCTGCCATCCTTGTTGCTCTGATTTGCTTCATTTTGTTGACTTCAGTGCAGACCAGCATAGCATAGCCCTGGCTTCTGAGGACCACCTGTGCTTTGGGGGGCAGCCAAAGCCTATGATTTGAGCTGCAGTTATAATTAAGTCTGAACCTGGCCAACACTGGAAAAGTTTGGCCTGCTGATCAATTCTTTTTTTCATTAATCAGCAGAGTTGTTAAAATACCCTCAAACCATTGCCTAGATCTCAAAGCCTCTTGAATGAACAGGACCCAGCTGCTGTTTTCCCTTTATTATTTTTTTCCAGAATAGTCTAGCTAGAGAATGTATGTTAGTTGCTCAGTCATGCCCAACTCTTTGCTACCATATGGACTGTAGCCTGCCAGGCTCCTCTGTCTGTGGGATTCTCTAAGCAAGAATACTGGAGTGGGTTGCCATTTCCTCCTCCAGGGTATCTTTCCTGGAGAAAGGAACCTGAGATCAAACCCACATCTCCAGCGTCTCCTGCATCGGCAGGCAGATTCTTTACCACTGTGCCACCTGGGAAGCCATAAACGTATAGAGTGCTTATTCAAATTCAGGTTCGGTTGTGTTTGTACCTTTTAGCTTATTTAATTACAATAACCATAAAAGGTAATTATCTCAAAATTACAAATAGGGAAACTGAGGCACAGAGAGGTTAACAATTTGCTCAAACTCACACAACCAGTAATGGAACTGGGCTTGGAACACAGGTGATCTGTTGCCATAGCCTACATACTAAATCACTGTGTTTGCTGCCTTGTGTGAAATAAAAATGCAATATGCGACTGTGTCATTAATGAATAAAGGCTTTTGATCATTCTTGTCATGAGTTCCTTCACTCAGACTCTAGAAAGTACAACCGCATTATGATCAACCTTAAAGGAGTAATAAAATATAGAATCCTTCCCTTCCAAAATCCAAATGGAATAGAAAGCTGAGTATTATGCAATGGTGCAGAGAGGAGGCAGGAGAAGCAAGGTTGCTGGCTGTGTTCCTGCTTGCTCTGTGAACCTGGTGATCTAACTTACCTCTCTGAGCCCATCTGCCCACAGGCATCATGGAGCACTGCCTCACGGCACCCCATCACCTTGCATCAGAGTTGTGCACACACAGGTGACAGTGTTGGTTGCTGTAGGACGATAAAGGGCCAAGGTGAGGGTAGGGACATACTCAGACATAGCTTTGGTCTGCAGTGCTGACTTCCAGATTTATACAAAGTCCCAATGTAATTGTGGTCTGGAAACCATGCCATAAAAAGTAGGAAAGAGGCCAGGGCAGTCTTCCTGAAGAAGAAGTTGAACTGGTCGGAATCATGAAATTAAAGATGGCTTTCAGATGTTAGGAGCCATAGCCGTTTGATGGGACCTTTGATGATCCTAGAAAGCCCCTATCCCATCACTTGTCGGTCCTGGACCTCAGTGGTAGAATAATAAAGATGCTACCCAGAGCGTGGAAAAGGACCCTTCCCAGAAGGTGGGGCAAACTCCTGCATGCTTGGTCAAGTCTACCATCTTCTCTGGGAGTAGATGAGAGTAGACTGAAGGGCAAGGGGAAACCCACTTCCCAGGATGACCTCCCCAGACCCCACGACCTGGGGCCTCCTACCAGTACTTGCATTCATGCAACCAAGGTGTCCCAGGCCCTGGTACTGCTGGGTGCTGTGGTAAACAGGTACACCCTGTTTACCCCTTCAGAGATGAAGGAGGATACAAATAAAACGCATATACACACAGTCTGTAAACATCCATTCTACCTAAGGCAAGGGCCTCATCCATTGGCACCCTCACCATGTGCACCCACAGCACACTGGCTGATGACTGTCACTGCCTCCAGGCTGCACAGACACAGAGGGGCTGCCCTGAAACCTCACACCAACAGGCTAGAATCTGGAGCCCACCAGGGGACTCTGAGTTCTAGGGCTCTAGCTACTGTATGAGTTTCAAAGGGCTTCCCTACCAGAGACGGAGACCCCGACCTGCCTGGTTTCCTGTCCCACGTTCTCTCCAATCTACACACTTGGGGCAAAGAAAGAATTGACATTTGCTGACAGTCTAAATGGGCCAGACATCAACTTGGAGATTCAACTCTATAAACTAGGTGTTAGCAAACATCAAAAATCTGTACAATTAGCTAATATGATGTTAAATATCAGAATTAGGATTTGAGATCATCAGACAACCATGGGCCTGTCTGATTCACTCTTCTCACTACAGCCTGGCTTATAAAATGCTTCAAGCCCAGACTGCCTCTCCAGCCTCACCTTCCTCACATTCTTGCTCTACCTGAATTATCTGTATTCCCCAGGTATCCCAGGGCCAGTGCCAAGGCTCTTCTAAGTCCCAGCTCTGTCTGTCCAATGCCTCTCAAAACTCAGCTGAGATATCATCTCTGCTGGAAGAAGACACCCTGGATACTCCCAAACTCCCTACTGCCACTACCAAGGCTGAGCTGCCTCTGGGCTCCAAGGTACCTGCTATCATTGTTGTTGTTCAGTTGCCCAGTAGTGTCTGACTCTTTGCGACCCCATGGACTGCAACATTCCAGGCCTCCTTTCACTCACCATCTCCTGGAGTTTGCCCAAGTTCCTGTTCACTGCATCAGTGATGCCATCCAGCCATCTCATCCTCTGATGTCCTCTTCTCCTTCTGCCTTCAATCTTTCCCAGCATCAGGGACTTTTCCTAAGGACACCTGTGCTGATCTCTATATGACCGACCAGTGTCACTGTCCTAAACTTTTGTGTTCTTGAGGCCAATGCTGGGTTAGATTCATTCTCTAGCTCAGAGCCTAGACCTTGACCTGGCTTAGCTGGGACTCAAGAATTATTTACGGGAAGAAAGGAAGAAAGGAAGAGAGAGGGTGGCAGGCAGCGAGAGGGGAAGGGAGGAATGCTGTCCCCTACAGTCTGTCATGCCGCCCTTCCTGCCCTACCTGGTCTGTCTGACCTCTCCCTACTACCTGACTCTCAGATCCAACAAAACCTGATTTTTCTATTCCTAGATTAGGGGACATATTCCCAGGCTGGGGGAGAAAATCGACCCTGCAGTCAATCTTTAGTCTTCCTGAAGGGCACAATTTGTTCACTTGTGCTCCACAGGGAATTTTTAATCACATCAGCTGCTCCCCTCCCCCTGACCTGACAAGTCTCAGTGCTGCCTGTGCTGAGGGACCGGGGACTCTGTTTGCCTAGGATCTGCAGTGAAACTAATCAGAAAGGAGGATTGCTGCTTAAGCCTCTGCACTGAGAGCTGAGCCTCCTGCAAACATTTTCATATGGTAACTGTCCCCACAGTTCTGGGGGCAGTTCAGAGCTGAGAGCACTGAGTTGCAGGGAGAGTTTTCTCACACCAGGTTATAAGGTCCATTATTATCAGGTAGGTTATGGAAGTTAGTGAAATAAAATGTGTAATAAGGGCCAATGTGGAGCTAGGCTTCCCAAATTATAAAGCCTTTCACGCGTGTGACCTCAATGAATCTTTACAACGACATAGGAGAGAGATCATTAAAGCCATTATTTCACTGGATGCTTACAAGAGGCCAGATCCTGCACACATTTGCTTTATAAATACTATTTATTTATGTCCTCAGCATCTATGAGCCAGGTTCTGTTAAAGATTCTTATTTTATGGATGGACCCCAGGAATGTTGTTTCTTTTCTAAAGTCATACAGTTGGAGGATGGGCTGTCTGGAACTTGAATTCAGATCTGTCTGATGACAAAGGCCATACACTTGACCACTTTCAGAAGCCACATGCCCATTTTGCAGATGAAAATTAGTACAGGGACTTCCCTGGTGGTTCAGTGGTTAAAAATCAGCTTTGCAAAGCAGGGGATATGGATTCGATCCCTGGTCTGGGAACTGAGATCCTACATGCTACGGGGCAACCAAGCCAGTGCACCACAACTAGAGAGCCTGTGCACCACAACTACTGAGGCCCCCCATTCTAGAGCGCATGCACAAAAAGAGAAGCCCACACACCGTCACACACCGTAACTAGCGCAGCCCACACACACCACAACTAGAGAAAGCCTGGGAACTGCAACAAAGAGGCAGCACAGCCAAAAACAATTTTTTTAAATAGAAGAGTGCGTAAACAGCAGAACCAGGGAAGAATCTGAGCAAAGCTGCAGAGAAATGAGCCTAGGATCTGGAATCTGATAGAAAGGGATGGCCATCTCTCTACCACTTATAAGATGTGTGTCCTTGGGCAAGTTGCTGAGTCACCGTCTTCTCAACTGTAAAACAGAGACACAGCACCTGTCTTGCAGACCATTTGCTGCAAAACTCCTCAAGGGGCTTCTTTGAGAAAATCAAAAGCTTTTCATTTTGGACATTTTTTAGACTCTTGGTGCAGTAAGCCCTCTGAAGGCACTGAGTCACTACTGGCTCAGGCCCTCTCTGAGTTACGTGTTCATTCACTCAATGGCCACAGTGTAAAAGGAATCACTACTGTTGTTGAGCCCGACTGTGATTCAGGCACTGTGCTAGGCGCTGTCACATGCTTGCCACAGGCCTGCAAGGCAGGGATTTTTAGGCATCTTACAGGTAAGGAAACTGAGGCACAGGGAGGTAAGGTGAGGGTCTCAAGGCCTGGTCTGGGGCAGAGGCCAGGTCGCCTGGCCCCACCACTCTGGCTGCCTCATCCTGCCTGTGATTGTCACCACTGTCTGTCACCTCCAGGAAATGGCCTTTCTTTGTTCAGGACACCTGCCTTTGGATGAAGAAACAAAACCAAATCTTGTCTGTATAGGTTTGGCTGAATTTTAGACAGCCCAGCTATACTAAGTATGTGGCTTCCCTGGTGGTTCAGACAGTGAAGAATCCACCTGCAATGCAGGAGACCTGGGTTCTATCCCTGGGTCAGAAAGATCCCCTGGAGAAGGGAATGGTAAATACTATGGACAGGGGAGCCTGGCAGGCTACAGTCCATGAGGTCGTAAAATGTCAGACTCGCTGAGCAACTAACACTGAGCAACTAGGTTAAGAACTTAATTATTCAGCCTTTTATTTTTTTACTTTCCAAAATAAAATGTATTATCACCTGAGAAAGAGTTTTTCCCCTTCTGTTTGCAAATAATGTTATTTAGTCTTCTTGATACCCAAGGGAATTTACTTAGAAGTAAGAAAGAAAAAGAAAAAAAGAGGGAAAAGATAGAAAAAGAAAGGAAGAAATTACCATGAATAGAAGACCTATGGGAGATAATTACAGAAATACTGCAGGTTCTGCATTAACTGGAAAATTGCAACCATTTCATTGTGGGAGTAAAGCTATTTTCTTTTACTTTAAAGTGGATCCTTCACCTTCCAAAGGGCTAATTATGGTGCTGCCTACATCTTGTGTTCACAGGCTCCAATGTCATCTTTTCATTAACCACAACGGCAAATAACAAAATTGAGCCAGCGCTCCGGAAGCATCTCTGTGACGGCTCTGGTAGCAGGTAGGAGGGACGTAGCGATCGCTCATCCTGTGACTCAGGCCGTGTTTTCCATAATTGAGCCCTCCGCGGACCTTGTCAGAGGCCCCTCCTCCAGCTCAGCCAAGAACGCATGAAACAAAGCAGGTGGGCGGCTGGAGCCAGGAGGAGCTCCAGGGAGTGTGAGTGGAAGGGAGAGTAACACAGGAGCTGTTAGAACGTGAATGCCCTAAAACGATGTTTATGGAGAGTTTTTAATGATGTGAGAGAATGTTTGAAATCTAATGCTTAGGGGGAAAAGCAGGCTATACACTATGACAGTACGATTTCAACTATGTGAAATATCTGCATCTCAAGCCAGGACTATCGTTACGATACTGGACTCTCTCTGATATGTAATACATCTCAGTCACCAGATTTTTTAATATCAGTTCATCCCTCTTTGGCTGTGCTGGGTCTTCGTCGTCGTGTGGGCTTTCTCTAGTTGTGGCGAGTGGGAGCTACTCTCCCGTGTGCGTGGGCCTCTCACTGTGGTGGCTGCTCTTGTGGAGGGAGCTCGGGCTCTAGGAGCCCAGGCTTCAGTACTTGCCGCACGTGGGCTCAGTACTTGTGGTCCTGGGCTCTAGAGCACAGGCTCAGTAATTGAGGTGCAAGGGCTTAGTTGCTCCAAGACATGTGGCATCCTCCTTGACAGGGATCGATCTGGAGTCTTTTGCATCTCCTGCATTGGCAGGTAGATTCTTTATCACTGAACCACCAAGGAAGCCCTCAAGTTTTTTTAAATGTCTAAATATAACTCAATCTCACATAAAGGCAAGGATCCAAAACCTCCTCCTTGAGATGTCAAGGCTCCCCTGAGAAAGGGGGATTTCATTTTTCTAAGGGTTGCCCTTCACCTCTTATTCCGAAGCCTCTCCTGGTTCTGTTGCCGATCCCCTCAAGAGACCTCAACACCATTCCCCTAACCGCTGCTCCTCTTCCTAAGCCACTTTATTGCTCTCTGAACAAGGACCTAGCTTGGCATTTGCCAAGGCACCAGCAGCATCAGGCTGTTTTGCAAAAGAGGCTTTCATCCAAAAGTTTTGAGGATGGGGCAGTAGTGAGCGGAGCTGGGGCTTCGGAAGGGGAAGTATTGTGCAGCAGAGGGTGCGAAAATGCTGAGAGCTAAAAAAAAAAAGAAAAAAAAAGCATTTGTCTCTGAAGATCACTGTACATGCCAGTGCCCTGACCAAGCAAAACCTGCTTGGCTTCTTGTCTGACAAAGCAGGCTGGTGTCATTGGGTTTCACTCTCCGCCTGTGTAGGTGTGCGTTCCTCTTCCTCTCTAGTTTTCTATGTGTCCGTCTCTGGGTCTTTCTGTGTTACCTGTTCTCCATTTAATCCTTCTTTCTCTTTCTCTCTCTGGGTGTCCCTCACTTTTTCCTTATGTCTATCTCTGTCTCAGATCACCTCATAACCTTTCACTCTGTTCACATTCTTTCTGTCTGGAGCCCTCTAAACAGAAACCCATTCCTCTCTGCTTTCAAGAGAAGATTTTAAAAATTTCTGTTTGATTAGCACGCAGAGAATTCAGAAAAGTTGTTTAAACATTTCAACACATCCAGACTAGCCAGGTAGAGCAAGGGAGGGGAGCTAAAAAGCCCATTAAGGGGTCTTCCCAAACAAATGCCTTCCTTGTCCTTCTGCCCAAACGAGAACAGCTGCAGCTTTAAAAATAGCTTTCTTTCATCTTTTGAAGGAAATATGCCAAAATTTTAGCACTGGCTCTCTTTGGGTGGCAAGAAGTGCTTTAGCATTATTTATTTCTACCTATTTTTCTGAGTTTTCCAACTTGCCCAAGGCAAGACTGGACTACTTTATCATAATAAAATCTCCCATTATTATGCACCTGCCAGACACCCGATTTAATCTTCACAACAGCCTTAATGGGTAGATGTTATTATGCACATTTAGAGGTTCAGAGAGGTCATGCAATTTGCTGAACATCACACAAACAGAGGTGGAGATCCAACCAGACATTAGGCTCCCAGTCACTAAATCCTCTGCTTCACCTGCAGGTGTAAAGGCTTTCCACACCTGAAAGCTCACAAGATCATTCAAGCTGCCTTGCTCTACTACACCTCACTGCAAATGCAAGTGGTTCTGCAGGTTATGACTCACAATACTAGCCTTCCCTGGAAAGATTCTACTTTCCTGCATCAGACCTGTGGCCTGTGGGATGACTATACATCCTAAGCCTGCTGAACTTGAAAGTGGCATATGATCTACTCGGGTTAATAAAACATGAATAGAAAGGCCATATCACTTTTGTGCCAAAGCAGTAAGATCCAGCTTATGGTTCTCTTTCTCCATTCTGCCACAAGGCAACATCCCCAAAAAGGTCCAAGTGTAAACATGGAGCAGAGCTGTAGTTAACCCACGATGTACA
This sequence comes from Madoqua kirkii, assembly GCA_006408675.1. Classification (NCBI taxonomy): domain Eukaryota; kingdom Metazoa; phylum Chordata; class Mammalia; order Artiodactyla; family Bovidae; genus Madoqua; species Madoqua kirkii. The sequence goes on from SJYC01095554.1 coordinate 40,421, forward strand.
TGTAGCCTGAGCAAGAAATAGATCATTGTTTTTATAACCCATTGAGATGTGGAGGTTGTTTGTTACCACATCATAGCATAGCCTAAGCTGACTAACTCTGTATATGCAAAAGTTTAAAAGCATAGGGGCTCACTAACATGTTTCATACTTCCACCTCTTGGAAGGGGAAAATAGGGAGAGTCTTGCCCAAAGTATTAGTGTGAAGTTCAACTTGTCCTTTTCAAAAATGATTTTGGGAAAATGATCCCCTCCCTTAGGGCATATTTCTGCAACACATTCTCCTGATGGGGCCAGACTGTCAGAATAAGTCCCAGTTACAGGTCCTGGAACTGCCCAAAGAGATAGAGGCCAATTAGTGCACAGCTCTAAGTCTGAGAGGAACCCATGGAAGGGAACACTCTGCCACTGACTGTGGCCACAACTGGAGGCTCAGGTGCCATCTGGGCAGATGGTGAGCAATAAAGATGGACGGTCAGGGCAGTGCAATCAATTACCACATTTGGTCTGAGATACAGAGGGCAACACAGCCTTCACAGGCAATCTGTTCTCCATGCCTTTAGCAAAGCTGCCTTCGAGGGAAGAATGGAGACTTAATCCAAAAGCTGAAGGCTCAGAAGAAAAAGAATTGCTGTCATCACTGAGGAATGGGCAGGAGAGAAGACACCTCTGCCACAGGAGAAAGTAGTCAAGTGAGTTTTCAAAGAATCCCTGGGGAGATAGACACAATCATCTCACCCCTAAGTGACCCAGTTGGTAGTTCTGTTGCTGAAGTATCTTTATTCAGTTTGTTCTTTTCTCTGGCTGTCTCATCATTCCTGCATTCTTTTATCCGGACTGTCCTTCTTTCCTTCACTCACACCATAGTTCATTCATTCTTTCATTCATTCAGCCAGTGGGACCTCTGAGCACAGCACTGCTCCAGATGTCAGCAGCTTGGCTGGCATAGACAAAGACTGGTTGGTAGAAGGTATGGCAGACACAGATCCACTGCTCAGATCCACCTTCAGAAAGAGTGGCTTCCACATGGGAGGGGCATGGCTACCTGACCACCTCCAGCTGGCAGCCCTAGTTTTCAAGCCAAGGTCCAAATACTTTCACAGCAAACACTGGCCAATGACTTAGCAGAGTGGGCTTACAGGGCCTGGTCATTTCTATCTAACACAGGATGCTTCTAGAGGGCAATCTGAACCGCAGAGCTCCACCAGCTGTCAAAGAGCATGGGGTCTCATCATGGTCTGCTCGCTGCCCCTGCCCACCCCTTCTCTTTCACAGGCGTCACTCCCCTGTAAACTTTTTACACCTTTAACTCCATCTCAGTGACTGCTTCATGCAAAACCACACAGGCACAGAAGAGGAAACATGAGAGGGAGAAGAGAAAGCACAGGTTCCTCTGAAATCAGAAACTCTGTAGTCTGAGACCAAATAGTGTTTCTCTCCAGCTACTTCTCAGAAGACAGATCAAAGCTGATGCTGACTACACCATAAGGCTTAAAATTCAACATTCAAAAAGCTAAGATCATGGCATCTGGTCCCATCACTTCATGGCAGATAGAAGGGGAAAAAGAAGAAACAGTGGCAGATTTTATTCTCTTGGGCTCCAAAATTACTGCAGACAGTGAATGTAGCCATGAAATTAAGACACCTGCTCCTCAAAAGAAAAGCTATGATTAACCTAGATGGTATATTAAAAAGCTGAGACATCATTTTGCCAACAAAGGTCCATAAAATCAAAGCCATGGTTTTCCCAGTAGTCATGTACAGATGTGAGAGTTGGACCATAAAGAAGGCTGAGTGCAAAAGAACTAATGCTTTCAAATTGTGGTGTTGGAGAAGACTCTTGAGAGTCCCTTGGACAGCAAGGAAATCAAACCAGTCAATCCTAAAGGAAATCAACCTTGAGTATTCGTTGGAAGGACTGACGCTGAAGCTGAAGCTCCAGTACTACACCACCTGATGCAAAGAGCCAACTCACTGGAAAAGACCTTGATGCTGGGAAACACTGAGGGCAGGAGGAGAAGCAGGTGACGAGGGATGGGATAGTTGGATGGCATCATAAACTCAATGGATTTCGGTTTGAGCAAACTCAGGAAGATAGTGATGGACAGAGAAGCCTGGCATGCTGCAGTCCATGGAGTTGCAAATAGTCAGACATGACTTAGCGACTGAGCAACAACAGCACCATAGGAGCTCTGTCACCTCTTGCTAAAGCTGTCACCATTTAGGAGACAGGAGGTTAGTGCAGAAGGCCAGAACTTAGTCCTGTGGCTCTAGAGACTAGCTGGCCAGACTGGTCCTGGACAGACTTCTCTGAATGTAAGCATTAGTGTTGACTGTGAAAAGCTTTTGGAGTGCTCCAGACTCTAAGGGACCAATGGAGGTCAGGGCTTTGCTGAAGAAGAAAAGTGGAAAGGGCAATATGGTTTGACTGCAAGGACATGAATCATAGAGGGCAGCATGGAGGAGGAGGGATATTTTAATCTGAGTCTTAAAGAGTGAGCTCCCTAAGGACAAAGGTACAAACCAGGACCCATGGCCTCTTCTGTACTCACGTACGTGTTTAGACATCAGAATAAGAACAAGGCATCACTCAAGTCCCTTTGGGTATCAGCAACTTCTGTTGACTCTGGATGATGTAAAGGATTTGCTTGTAGGCCATGGGAGAACAAAGAATCAGGCAGGAGGCAGATAGAAACCTGGCAGTTCTGGGGCCTCATGAGGCAGGAGCTCTCCAACAGCTCCTCCAGGGCACTGCTGCAAAAATAGAAGAATGCCATTTTAGTGTCTTGGTTTGTCCACTCACTATTCAGTTTCCAGGGAGGGGCAGAGTGTCCTCGCTTTAGCTAGAATGTGATCTGATGCTAGAGTAGTAAGCCTGCCAAGGCAGGCTGCACACTTCAAGATGTAAGGAGAGATCCAGGAGGACGTGAGCTCACAGGGCCAAGAGAGAAGTTTCTACAAATGCAGCGGTGAGCATTATCAACAGCAGCACATGGGGACAGTCAAACGGGGACAAAAATTTACCCACAGGAATTAGTAATCAGCTGATTGCTTACTTTAGTGTGGAGGCAGGGATGAAGCTAGATGCTCTGGGTAAAGGATTCAATGGGAAGAGAGAGGATGCAGACAGACCACTCCATTGAGAAGTTCGGAGAAGAAGAAACAGCAAGAGATTGGTTATTTGAGAGGATCCATTGGGTAAGGGTGGATTGTTTTTAGAACAGGAGAGATTTGAGGTTCTTAGATGCTAAGACAAAGGAGCAGAGGAGAGGCAAAGGTGAAAAGATATAAGAGTAGACTGTACAGTTAGAGCTCGGGGGCAGGAGGATGCTCAAGAGCCTGGGCAGAATGACTGGCCTTTCAACTGTCTTTGCCATTGTTCCTCACTGCTCAGAATGTATTATTATAATTATTTTAAAGATTTTTTTGGCTGAATTGGGTCTTAGGTTCACTATGCAGGATCTTCATTCTGGAGCATGGGCTCAGCAGTTGTGGGCATGGTCTTAGTTGACCCAAGGCATGTGGGATCTTAGTTCCTCAACCAGGGATCAAACCTACATCCCCTGCATTGCAAGACCAATTTTTAACCCCTGGACCACCAGGGAAGTCCCTCAGAATGTACTATACATCACACGCTTTTGGTCTCTACTTGATTAAGAGGATTATTTTAACTTCAAATATGCCAACAGCTTCTTGAAGGTAGGAATCATGTCTCTGTAAGTAGAACAGGAAAATGAAAAGTGAAAATGAGCATGTTAGTTGCTCATTCATGTCTGACTTTTTGTGACTTCATAGACTGTAGGCCATCAGGCTCCACTGTCCATGGAATTCTTCAGGCAAGAATACTGGAGTGGGTTGCCTGTCCTTCTTTATAGGGATCTTCTCACACAGGGATTGAACCCAGATCTCCGGCATTGCAGGCAGATTCTTTACCACTGAGCCACCAGGGAAAGGAGCTGTATAAAAGGGATGGAGAGACCAGTGTTTTAGAACCAATTTGTATTAAAAGATTGTGAAAGCTGTGTGTTTCTGACACCCAGCTCTAGGGGCCTGGCCAAATAGGTTTTTAATTTTCTTACATAGTAAGAGGGAGGTCTGTACGCAGGCAGTTCAGAGTTGGTACAGCAGCCATGAAATTAGAAGACGCGTACTCCTTGGAAGAAAAGTTATGACCAACCTAGATAGTATATTCAAAAGCAGAGACATTACTTTGCTGACTAAGGTCCGTCTAGTCAAGGCTATGGTTTTTCCAGTGGTCATGTATGGATGTGAGAGTTGGACTGTGAAGAAGGCTGAGCGCCAAAGAATTGATGCTTTTGAACTGTGGTGTTGGAAAAGACTCTGGAGAGTCCTTGGACTGCAAGGAGATCCAACCAGTCCATTCTGAAGGAGATCAACCCTAGGATTTCTTTGGAATGAATGATGCTAAAGCTAAAACTTCAGTACTTTGGGCACCTCATGCGAAGAGTTGACTCATTGGAAAAGACTCTGATGCTGGGAGGGATTGGAGGCAGGAGGAGAAGGGGACAACGGAGGATGAGATGGCTGGATGGCATTACGGACTCGATGGATGTGAGTCTGAGTGAACTCCGGGAGTTGGTAATTAACAGAGAGGCCTGGCGTGCTGCAATTCACGGGGTCGCAAAGAGCCGGACACGACTGAGCGACTAAACTGAACTGTACTGAACGGAATTGAAGACAGTGGATAAATAGCCTTAGCAAGTACTTTAGAGCAGGGGTCCCCAGCCCTGGAGCAGAAGACTAGTACCAGTCCATGGCCTATTAAGAACTGGGCTGCACAGCAGGAGGTGAGAGGCAGGTGATCAAGTAAAGCTTCATTTGCTGTTACCCATCACTCCCATTACTGCCTGCACCATCCCCCGCAGTGCTTTCATGGCTACCTGAACCATCCCCTCTTCCGTCCATGGAAAAGTTGTCTTCCATGAAACCAGTCCCTGATGCCAAAAGGGCTGCCGACCGCTGCTTTAGAGGTCGTGCTTGTCACTTCATAGACTCAAGATGGCTGCTTGGCATCCAGGCCCACATTCTAAGACAGAAGAAGGAAGGAGGAGGTGAGGACTCCTGTGTTTGGAAAGAAAAACCTTCCTACTAATCCCATACAAACGCTTGGCTTGCTCCTCATGGCCTTCTCTAGCTGCACAGCAGTCTCATGCTTTAAACTAAACAGGTGTTTCATTGTATCCTGATTGCCCTGCATCCCTGGCTTCCTTCCAGCAGCAACTTTGGGGGGTCCTTTGGGGATTTGCCTCTCTCCACCACGAGGCTTAGCAGAAGAGTAAATTAAAGTACCTTCCTTTCAATAACCAAAGTTGAAGGGGTTTGCCAACAACTGCCCCAGGACGGCCAGGGGATCGTGTCCTAATCTTGGCAAATGTGAAGGGCCCTTCTGGCACCTGGGCTCTTGCATGAGTGAAATAAAGACAGAAGTGGTTAAAGCTTAATCATCTATTCCTGCAGTGACATCCTCCCCAGACCATGTAAGGTGAGAGGCAGGTGATCAAGTAAAGCTTCATTTGCTGTTACCCATCACTCCCATTACTGCCTGCACCATCCCCCGCAGTGCTTTCATGACTACCTGAACCATCCCCTCTTCCGTCCATGGAAAAGTTGTCTTCCATGAAACCAGTCCCTGATGCCAAAAGGGCTGCCGACCGCTGCTTTAGAGGTCGTGCTTGTCACTTCATAGACTCAAGATGGCTGCTTGGCATCCAGGCCCACATTCTAAGACAGAAGAAGGAAGGAGAGGTGAGGACTCCTGTGTTTGGAAAGAAAAACCTTCCTACTAATCCCATACAAACGCTTGGCTTGCTCCTCATGGCCTTCTCTAGCTGCACAGCAGTCTCATGCTTTAAACTAAACAGGTGTTTCATTGTATCCTGATTGCCCTGCATCCCTGGCTTCCTTCCAGCAGCAACTTTGGGGGGTCCTTTGGGGATTTGCCTCTCTCCACCACGAGGCTTAGCAGAAGAGTAAATTAAAGTACCTTCCTTTCAATAACCAAAGTTGAAGGGGTTTGCCAACAACTGCCCCAGGACGACCAGGGGATCGTGTCCTAATCTTGGCAAATGTGAAGGGCCCTTCTGGCACCTGGGCTCTTGCATGAGTGAAATAAAGACAGAAGTGGTTAAAGCTTAATCATCTATTCCTGCAGTGACATCCTCCCCAGACCATGTTTGCTAAGAGATCATTCCTAAGGTTTTCACATTCTAGGTTTTCAGAACTGCTTTCTTTCTGCCTGCCCCTTTCTAAGTCTGGATTTTCAACCTTCCCATAAATTATGAAGGTCCAATCCTACCAATAAATTCCCAGTCTGAGCAGAGACTTTTCCATTGCTTATAACAACAATAACAAAAAAAATTCTGACAATACTCCAACCCCATCTCTGACAAGCTATGCATAAACCTGCAAAAAACATCTAACTTCTTCAGGTCCACTCTCCTTATCGAAAAACAATGGTTTATTACTAGAGTACTTTCCAATGTGAATGATGCATTACGAGAAGGCTTGCTTTGTGCAAAGTGAGTTTGGATCAACAGCATGGTCTGGATTAGAGTTTTAACAACAAGGTTGGAATATAAAAGCTCCATCAGTAAGATGATGCTACTGGAACATTTCTTGGACAATTAAGCCCAGGTAGAGGCTCACCAAAACCTCTCGACTGCTGGTAGCAACAGAGTACAATGTTTTCATTAGCAAACACTCACTGTTCAGTGTCATCTTGCCATGATGTCAAAGCCTCACCTACCAATTCTATAGTTTCAACTGTCTCTATTCCAAATCCACTTCATTGCACCGCTATAAAACCTATTTTTTAGGCAATCTTTGTCTTCACCTTAAAGTGCTTTCTGCAGCAGACACGCATCTGCCTTACAGAATACAGAATCTGCCTTACTTTAGAATACAGAGCAAAGGACTCTGTAAAACTGTAGTCCATACCTTCAAATAAAAAGTACTTGATGTGTGGCAAAATCAGTACAACATTATAAAGTAATTAGCCTCCAATTAAAATAAATAAATTTAAATTAAAAAAAAATACTTTGTAGGAACAGCAAAGTAGCCCCAGTTTGGCCTTATGTTCTAGAAAAAACTCATTACTTAGCTGCATTTAATAATCCATGAAACATTTCTATTAACTTTTGTGTATGAATCATGTGCCTGCAAAATGGGTAAAAAAAAAAAAAAACTGAGAAGCAGAAATAAAAGATATGAGAAAATAAAAACAAGTGAGATTGTAAATAGTTGATTAAGGCCTCAGTTTTCAGATATGCAGTTACAATTTTGGGCCCTCAGATGTCAACAGAAGCCACAAAACACCATTCTGAATTACTAAAATGACTAGGGGAAAGTTTTCTTACTACCTTTGAATGAGTACATAGCCCTTCAAACTAACCTCTGCTTAAATACTAACACAGACATTGGTCAAATGTAAAAGAGTCAAAGTTCTAAGTTGAACACACACCTGTAATTATAAAGCATATTATATAATGTATCTCACCACTTTATTTTATTTCACTTTTTCTGCTCTCACAATCCTTCCCATCTTGAGAGGAATCCAATCTGGGTGAGTTGAAAGTCTGCACTCTAGGATATTTTATAACTGTATGCTTACTAATTTTGTTTCTATTTTTCATAAGTTCAATGTATTCATTCATTCAACAAATTATTTCTTGATTATCTACTAGGGGCCAGGCACTGTTCTAAGCGTGGGGATAGGGAATTCCCTGGATGCCTTTTCTTCTTTGTTTTTTGCTTCTCTTCTTTTCACAGCTATTTGTAAGGCCTCCCCAGACAGCCATTTTGCTTTTTTGCATTTCTTTTCCATGCGGACAGTCTTGATGCCTGTCTCCTGTACAATGTCACGAACCTCATTCCATAGTTCATCAGGAACTCTACCTATCAGATCTAGTCCCTTATACCTATTTCTCACTTCCACTGTATAATCATAAGGGATTTGATTTAGGTCATACCTGAATGGTCTAGTGGTTTTCCCTACTTTCTTCAATTTAAGTCTGAATTTGGCAATAAGGAGTTCATGATCTGAGCCACAGTCAGCTCCTGGCCTTGTTTTTGCTGACTCTATAGAGCTTCTCCAACTTTGGCTGCATAGAATATAATCAATCTGATTTTGGTGTTGACCATCTGGTGATTTCCATGTGAAAGGTCTTCTCTTGTGTTGTTGGAAGAGGGTGTTTGCTAAGACCAGTGCATTTTCTTGGCAAAACTCTGTTAGTCTTTGCCCTGCTTCATTCTGCATGCCAAGGCCAAATTTGTCTGCTGTTCCAGGTGTTTCTTGACATCCTACTTTAGCATTCCAGACCCCTATAATGAAAAGGACATCTTTGGGGGGTGTTAGTTCTAAAAGGTCTTGTAGGTCTTCATAGAACCGTTCAACTTCAGCTTCTTCAGCGTTACTGGTTGGGGCATAGACTGGGATTACTGTGATATTGAATGGTTTGCCTTGAAAACGAACAGAGATCATTCTGTCATTTTTGACATTGCATCCAAGCACTGCATTTCAGACTCTTTTGTTGCCCATGATGGCTACTCTATTTCTTCTTTCACTCTGCCCACAGCAGGAGATGTAATGGTCATCTGAGTTAAATTCACCCATTCCAGTCCATTTTAATTCACTGATTCCTAGAATGTCAACGTTCACTCTTGCCATCTCCTGTTTGACCACTTCCAATTTGCCTTGATTCATGAACCTGACATTCCAGGTTCCTATGCAGTATTGCTCTTTAAAGCATCGGGCCTTGCTTCTATCACCAGTCACATCCACAGCTGGGTATTGTTTTTGCTTCGGCTCCATCCATTCATTCTTTCTGGAGTTATTTCTCCACTGATCTCCAGTAGTATATATGGACACCTACCAACGTGCGGAGTTCCTTTTTCAGTATCCTATCATTTTGCCTTTTCATACTGTTCATAGGTTTTGAAGCGGTTTGCCATTCCCTTCTCCAGTGGACCACATTCTGTCAGACCTCTCCACCAAGACCCATCTGTCTTGGGTGGCCCCACATGGTATGGCTTAGTTTCACTGAGTTAGACAAGGCTTTTGAACTGTGGTGTTGGAGAAGATTCCTGAGAGTCCCTTGGACTGCAAGGAGATCCAACTAGTCCATTCTAAAAGAGATCAGGCCTGGGTGTTCTTTGGAAGGAATGATGCTAAAGCTGAAACTCCAATACTCTGGCCACCTCATGCGAAGAGTTGACTCATTGGAAAAGACTCCGATGCTGGGAGGGATTGGGGGCAGGAGGAGAAGGGGACGACAGAGGATGAGGTGGCTGGATGGCATCACCGACTCGATGGACATGAGTTTGAGTGAATTCTGGAAGTTGCTGATGAACAGGGAGGGCCGGCATGCTGGTCACAAAGAGTTGGACATGACTGAGTGACTGAACTGAACTGAACTGGAGGTCTAGTGGTTGGGGCTCCACATTTTTGCTGCAGGGGGCATGGGTTCAATCCCTGGTTGGAGAACTAAGATCCCAGAAGCTGTGCAGTGTGGCTAAAAGTAAATTAAAAAAATAATAATAAGTGTTGGGGTATATCAAGGAACAAAATATAAAAAGACTAAGTCCTTTGAGGACCGTACATTTAAGCAAGGGAGACAAATAATAAAGAAATACATATTCTGGGACTATGGTGAGCTAGAGGCTAGGACTTTGTGCTCCCGATGCAGGGGGCCTGGGTTCAATCCTTGGTCAGGGAACTAGATCCTACAGGACACACTAAGTGTTTGCATGCTGCACAAAGACCTATTGCAGACTTTTTTTTTTTTTTTTTAAGAAATACACATTCCAATGGCAGATAGTAAGTGCTATGAATGGGGTGGTACTTGGGAGTGTTCATTGTTTATGTCTCAGGTAGGTGGTCTGTTCAGGTGGGCAAATTACCTTGGGAGTGGGGGAATATACCATTTCAGGCAGCGAACAGCAGTTCAGTATCTCTGGGATGCAAACAGGCCTAGGGTGTTCAAGAAACAGCGGCAAAGTCAAGGAGCCTAGGAGTGAGGAGTGGTCACAGTCAGGAGATGATGGCATGGAGAGTTCATCAGGGCAGATCTTGTGAGGGCCTTGGAGGCCACTGGGAAGAACTTGTCATTTTATGCTAATTGTGGTGGGAGCCACTGAGGACTTCTGAGTTGGGGAATGCTGTGTCCTGATTCATATTTCAAAAGGATCAGTTTAACTCAATAGTAACTATGACCAGTGGAGCCAGGTTGACAAAATGGTAGCTTCTAGTGGAGGCCTGTTGCACCAGCCATGTAAGAAAGAATCAGCATATGCATTATCTGTTCATTACCTATAAGAAAATATCCAACTTTTAATTATTTAATTAACTTATTTATTTTGGGGTGAGCCTGGGTCTTCATTGCTGCACATAGGTTTTCTCTAGCTGTGGCAAGCAGGGGCTTCTCTTCCTTGTGGTACATGGGCTTCTCATTGCAGGGGATTCTCTTGTTGCCAAGCGAAGAATCTAGGCTCACAGTCTTCAGTAGATGTGGCATATAGGCTCAGTGGTTGTGGCTCAGGGGCTCTAGAACACAGGTACAGTAGTTGTGGTGCATGGGCTTAGTTGCTCTGGGGCATGTGGAATCTTTCTGAATCAGGGATGGAATCTGTATCCCCTGTGTTGACAGATGGATTCTTAACCACTAGGCCACAAGGAGAGATAAGAAAGCCTTCCTCAGCGATCAGTGCAAAGAAATAGAGGAAAACAATAGAATGGGAAAGACTAGAGATCTCTTCGGAGAAGGCAATGGCACCCCACTCCAGTACTCTTGCCTGGAAAATCCCATGGATGGAGGAGCCTGGTGGGCTGTGGTCCACGGGGTCGCTAAGAGTCGGATATGACTGAGCGACTTCACTTTCACTTTTCACTTTCATGCATTGGAGAAGGAAATGGCAATCCACTCCAGCATTCTTGCCTGGAGAATTGGAAGTCCCATATGCACCTTCTAAAGTCCTTAAAGGATTGAAAAAGTTGTCCCATTTGATTATTTTAAAAGTCCACCAATCTCCTTTTTTACATTTTACTTTCAGCAGCCAAAGCTTGCACTTTCTGAGAGCTTAGAAGCCAAGGTTATTGGTTCATCCCACCACAGAGGCTGACCCAGCTTGCAGTACCATCAAGGTCCTGTCCAAAAGCAAGTTTTCCAGGAAGTCCCATATGCACCTTCTAAAGTCCTTAAAGGATTGAAAAAGTTGTCCCATTTGATTATTTTAAAAGTCCACCAATCTTCTTTTTTACATTTTACTCTCAGCAGCCAAAGCTTGCACTTTCTGAGAGCTTAGAAGCCAAGGTTATTGGTTCATCCCACCACAGAGGCTGACCCAGCTTGCAGTACCATCAAGGTCCTGTCCAAAAGCAAGTTTTCCAGAATGTTCATAGGTCACACCTATAGGCCTGAGATGATATGCAGAAGTGCTCCATCAGGTGACAGAAGGAAGCTTCAGAGTAGTTAAAGCTTGATCTCATCTGGTAACCACATTTTACATGCCTAGAAGTAATTTGTAAAATGTTCAAAATAAGCTACCCTATCAGTTCCAGTGTTTTCCTTTTAGTGACCTCTCTTCTTCACACTTTCTTGGGTGGGATAATTCTGAGCCAGGTTCTTTACACATTCTTTGCTTTCTAGAATTTTCCTAGGACCAATATCCAACTATATGTAGCTGGCTTAAAATGCATCCCAAATAAATTTACTTATTGGCTTCCCAAAGAAAGCACTTGCACTTGAATCCCTGTCTCAGGGTCTGCTTCTAAGGGACCCAAACTGAGATGCCCTCTGTGTAAAACCCTCCCTAGTCCTGAGGTGGCTTTACCTGGACACATGTTTGACTTATAAAGGCAGAGAGGATTCAGGAGAAATGAAATTTACCCATAACAGAGTGATAATAAACTGAGATTGGTGCACTAAGCACGGGTGGCCGCGATAGCACACCAAGCACGGCCGAGAGGAGCTACCCCACGTCTGAGGTTAGGGGCAGAAGCCCGGGAGGATGCCATGCCCAAAAGGCAGTGGCCAAGATGAGCTACCCCACGTCCAAGGTCAGGGGTGGCTGGGAGGAGCCATCCCGTGGCCAGGGGCGGCAGCCGGGAGGAGCAACCCCACGCCAGAGGTCAGGTGTGGCAGATGGGAGGAGC
>SJYC01095555.1:0-18594 GCA_006408675.1 Madoqua kirkii
CGATTTCCTCCCTGACACAAGGGGGCAGTGGCAGACCCTTTTTTCAGGCTCACTTGTTCAGTCGCCCTGTGGGGTGGGAGGAATGCTGCAAACAAATAACACTGGTGTGTGCTTGCAGTGTCTCAGCCACACTGAGCCTGCCCCCTCTCATGGGGCACACAGCTCAGGCTCTAGGTTGCTCTTCCAGGAACGGTCTGACGCTGGCCCTGGGCTGCATGCACCTTCCAGGTCTAAACCGCTCAGGCTCAGGCACTCAGGAAGCCCTTAGAAGTGCAGACTCGGTTGGGCCTGCGTTTTGTGCCCTTCTCAGGTCCAAGTAGTTCAGGTGTTTGGCGAGTGCAGTCGCTGCGACTTATCACCTCTCCCGTCCCTGCTGCTCAGTTTTCTGGGTGTACAACTGGTGCACCTTCTCATGCGGATGATGACTGTCCAGAACCCAGGGATCGAACCCAGGTCTCTCACATTGTAAGCAGACACTTTAACCTCTGAGCCACCAGGGAAGCCTTTGGACAATGTCAAGGGCATCTTGTAAGTAGGCAGCAGAGCATTCTTGTCATGAGAAGGGAAGAAGGAAGGAGTCAGGAGCCAGTAAAAACTTTCGGTGATCAGAACAAACAGGACACGTCACAGGTCTTCAGAACTCCATGAAGAGAAGAGGAAGAGATAAAAGCTTCACTCTTGAGGTTCTTCTATGGATTTCTCTGTGATACCAAAAGTCTGGGTCAGCAACAGCCCCAGAGAGAACCTGGAGCCCTGCAAGGACTGGCTGCAGCTGTCAGAGCTCTGGGGTCTGCAGTGGTGGGACCTGTAGCGCCTGTGGTGGCTCAGGCAGCAGCCCCCAGACCCAGAGCTGCAGAAGCCCCTGGAGCTGGAGACACAGCAGGAGGAGACTGGGTGGCTCTTCCAGGTTCACTTTAGAGGGCACTTAGAGGCACAGCACTTGGGGGGTGAACTTGGGAGGTGGCTGGCACTGCTGCTGGTTCTGTTGGCAAGACATCTTGGCAAGAGATTGATCAACCTGCAAGAGAATAATTAGAGGTTTTGATAAGTTAAATCAAGAGTCATGCTCTTCATCTCCTTTAATGAATTTAATGAGTTCATGATAAATACATTCTAGTTATGACCAACCTAGATAATATATTCAAAATCAGAGACGTTACATTGCCGACTAAGGTCCATCTAGTCAAGGCTATGGTTTTTCCTGTGGTCATGTAGGGATGTGAGAGTTGGACTGTGAAGAAGACTGAGCGCTGAAGAACTGATGCTTTTGAACTGTGGTGTTGGAGAAGACTCTTGAGAGTCCTATGGACTGCAAGGAGATCCAACCAGTCCATTCTGAAGGAGATCAACCCTGGGATTTCTTTGAAAGGAGTGATGCTAAAGCTGAAACTCCAATACTTTGGCCACCTCATGAGAAGAGTTGACTCATTGGAAAGGTCTCTGATGCTGGGAGGGATTGGGGGCAGGAGGAGAAGGGGACGACTGAGGATGAGATGGCTGGATGGCATCACGGACTCGATGGACGTGAGTCTGAGTGAACTCTAGGAGATGGTGATGGACAGGGAGGCCTGGCATGCTGTGATTCATGGGGTCGCAAAGAGTTGGACATGACTGAGTGACTAAACTGAACTGAACTGAACTGAAACACGTGGAAAAGCATCCAGAAGGAAATAATATAATTTTTTCCCAGAGTTAAAAGTACATAGATTTAAATCCAAATGTAGTGAACATTTTATTCTCTTTGGAAGCAGGGATTTCTCCACTCCATCTTCAAACACCTGCATGCAGAATTCAAGTCTCTCAAGTGTCATCATCTTAATATAAATAGGCCCCTAATCTCAGTGAAGTCAATACACACCTTTTAACCCAGGACAGCTTCCAGAGTGGTAGAATGCTAATGACTTCTTAGCGCTGTGTTGTCAGTCGTTCGGTTTTGTCCAACTCTTTGTGATGCCATGGATGATAGCCCTCCAGGCTCGTCTGTCCCTGGTAGTCTCCAGGCAAGAATACTGAAGTGGGTAATTCTTCCCTTCTGCAAAGGATCTTCCTGACCTAGGAATCAAACCCAGGTCTCCCACACTGCAGGCAGATTCTTTAATGCCTGAGCCACCAGGGAACCCCCAATACTTCTTAAGTCACAGTCTTTCCCTCTTCTTCTGAATGTTATTCCTGCTCAGTGTAGCAGAAATCAAAGACAGCCCCTCTTTCCAAAGCCTCCCTCCTTCCTCCCCACCTTCTGCTCGGCTCTTAACCTCCCAGCAGCCAACTCCTCCCCAGTCCTGCTCAGAGTCCCTCTGGCTCCACTTCCCACTTACCCTAGTCACAAACAGGAGTCCCTGGGGAGTCAGAGTTGATGAGATGCTAGAGCCAGGATGTCTTTGGCTCTGGGACTGGCCCAGGAGGGGCAGGAGGTGGTTCTTACACAAACAGGTCATTCCTAACATTCCCCAGCTTCCTTGTCCCTGCCTCTCAAGAGACCATGGGAGCTTCCAGAATCTCCCCTAGGGCAGGGGCTAAGGGGCTTTACCAGCCACAGCCTTCTTCAGACTGAGTACTGAGGAACTGACTGTGGATCCCCAAAGATCCAGACCCTGGATGAAGACTCATGGGGTGACTTCTAAGGAAACCAGAGAAGTGTTTTAGCCCATCTTTCTCCAATCCCCAAATAAGATCTTTGAGCCTGCTTCCATGGCCTGGCTGGTTTCTTGAGGACTGATTCAGGAACCATGTTCTTCCTTCTAATACACTCGACACATTCTTCCCTCCCTGGTCAGACCCTCATTCCTGATGCCTGTGTCCCTGGGTAACACGATCATCAGAGGACTAATGTAGTTCTTCAAGTTCCTTTGGTGGCAATGACAATTGTGACTAAATCCCTTCCCTCATACTATTTAACATAGCAGTTCTATTATACATAAATCCTCTCTCAAATTGAAGCCATGATATCAGGGATCAAAGTATAGCTCTTCTGTTTATGAACTGTGTGCGTGTGTGTGCTGTTTTGTCCAACTCTTTGCCACCCCATGACTGTAGCTCACCAGCCTCCTCTGTCCATGGAATTCTCCAGGCAAGAATACTGGAGTAGATTGTCATTCCCTTCCCCAGGGGATCTTCCCAACCCAGAGACTGAACCTAGGTCTACATTGCAGGTAGATTCTTTACCATCTGAACCACCAGGGAAGCCCCATATAAAAACTTAAACATAGTTATTTGGTAGGTGAAATGCATGCAGTCCCACCAACCTCATCATGTCAACAAATTAACAAAAATCTTCATCAATTTTCAGTAAAATATATCGAATTAGTTGTGACCTCACATATTCCACTGACAACCACATGACAGATGGCCTTTGTCTTCCATTCACTGTGATTTCTGTTAGCCCAGCAGATGCAGGTCATATTTTGACATTGTCCCACTCCCCCACCACGTTCTATCTCAGCTTCACTCCCTTCTTATCCAGCACTCCGTGCTGCAGATGCCATGAGGTTCACTCAAGAGTTTCGTATCACACACCATGGTCCCAGCTTCATTCTTCCACTCCTTACCCATCCCATTTCCATGATCCAGGAAGCTCAGCTGAATCAACACACATAAAACAGAAGGCAACGACTTCATTCCCATCAGGGAATCTACAGAGCAGTGCACGTACATATGCCCCATCACTTAGCACATAGGATCTACTGAGTTGTTCAGTTGTCCAAGGAGAAGGGGACGACCAAGGATGAGATGGCTGGATGGCATCACTGACTCGATGGACGTGAGTCTGAGTGAACTCCGGGAGATGGTGATGGACAGGGTGGCCTGGTATGCTGCGATTCATGGGGTCGCAGAGTTGGACACGAATGAGCAACTGAACTGAACTGATCTGTCTCTCTAAGCTAGTCAAAAGCAGTTCTATGTGTGTCTGCATTACAGTGTGCACAAAGGATAAATCCGGAGTGCAGGGTATGTGAGCCGAATGAGTAAATAAAAGTAGAATGGCAGCCAGTGGGCCTGAGCTATGGGTAAGTGGATTGTCACTGAAATTTCCTGCTTCCTCTTTGTCCTTCCTCAAAATCTGTGCCTCAGGAAATGCTGATAGCCTGGTCCTGGGAAGATGTGGTCCTGTCACCTTGGGCTGAGCTTGAGGACACACACCTGGGCTGTGCAACAGAAAGCTCAGCGTAAAAGGGCTCGGGTCCTGGGATCCAAGGTCCACAATCACCTCAACAAGAGCCTCTCCTGCTTGCACAGACTCAGGTGAGTGTCCAGCTGAGCTGTAGGGGCTGAGCAGATGAACTTGTGCTTCAGCCAGGAGAGGGCGATAGGAAGCCAGGATGGAGGAGGCAAAAATGGGCCCATGGTGAGCAGCAAGGGTGGGACTGTGAGAAAGAAGAGTCCACAGCTATGTCAGGGGGTTTGTGATGCAGCAGACCTCAGCATCTCTCCTTTCTCATTTTCCCAGACCTGCACCCTTTTCCTCCTCACACGCTCAGTGATCTCCTTGCTCCTCACCTGGTGTCTGGAATGTGCTTGTCACTCAGTCATGTCTGATTCTTTGTGACCCCATGGACTGGAGCCCACCATGCTCCTCCATCCATGGCGATTCTCCAGGTAAGGATACTGGAGTGAGTTGCCATGCCCTTCTCCAGGGGATCTTCCTGAACCTGGGATCAAACCCAGGTCTCCTCCCTTGCAGGCATATTCTTTACCATCTGAGCTGCAAAGGAAGCCCAAGATACTGGTGTGGGTATCCAGGGGAGATCTTTGCCAGGGAATCTTCCCAACCCAGAAATCGAACCAGGATTTCCTGCAGTGCAGAAGGAGGATTGGATGTCTAAACAGAAGAGAGATTAATGGGACAGTTATGTGTTGCTACTTCAAATCCTGAAAGATGATGCTTTGAAAGTACTGCACTCAATATGCCAGAAAATTTGGAAAACTCAGCAGTGGCCACAGGACTGGAAAAGGTCAGTTTTCATTCTAATTCCAAAGAAAGGCAATGCCAATAATGCTCAAACTACTGCACAATTGCACTCATCTCACATGCTAGTAAAGTAATGCTCAAAATTCTCCAAGCCAGGCTTCAGCAACAGGTGAACCATGAACTTCCAGATATTCAAGCTGGTTTTAGAAAAGGCAGAGGAACCAGAGATCAAATTGCCAACATCTGCTGGATCATGGAAAAAGCAAGAGAGTTCCAGAAAAACATCTATTTCTGCTTTATTGACTATGCCAAAGCCTTTGACTGTGTGGATCACAATAAACTGTGGAAAATTTTTCAAGAGATGGGAATACCAGACCATCTGATCGACCTCTTGAGAAACCTGTATGCAGGTCAGAAAGCAACAGTTAGATCTGAACGTGGAAAAACAGAATGGTTCCAAACAGGAAAAGGAGTATGTCAAGGCTGTATATTGTCACCCTGCTTATTTAACTTATATGCAGAGTACATCATGAGAAACACTGGGCTGGAGGAAATACAACCTGGAATCAAGATTGCCAGGAAAAATATCAGTAACCTAGATATGCAGATGGCACCACCCTTATGGCAGAAAATGAAGAGGAACAAAGATGCCTCTTGATGAAAGTGAAAGAGGAGACTGAAAAGTTGGCTTAAAGCTCAACATTCAGAAAACTAAGATCTGGCATCTGGTCCCATCGCTTCATGGGAATTATATGGGGAAACAGTGTGAACAGTGTCAGAGTTTATTTGGGGGGGCTCCAAAATCACTGCAGATGGTGTCTGCAGCCATGAAATTAAAAGATGCTTACTCCTTGCAAGGAAAGTTATGACCAACCTAGATAGCATATTCAAAAGCAGAGACATTACTTTGCCAACAAAGGTCCGTCTAGTCAAAGCTATGGCTTTTCCAGTGATCATGATGGATGTGAGAGTTGGACATGAAGAAAGCTGAGTGCCAAAGAATTGATGCTTTTGAACTGTGGTGTTGGAGAAGACTCTTGAGAATCGCTTGGGCTGCAAGGAGATCCAACCAGTCCAGCCTAAAGGAGATCAGTCCTAGGTGTTCATTAGAAGGGATGACGCTGAAGCTGAAACTCCAGTACTTTGGCCATCTTATGCAAAATGTTGACTCATTGAAAAAGACCCTGATGCTGGGAAGGATTGGGGGCAGGAGGAAAGGGGGACAACAGAGGATGAGATGGCTGGATGGCATCACCAACTCGGTGGAGTGAGTCTAGGTAAACTCCTGGAGTTGGTGATGAACAAGGAGGCCTGGCGTGCTGCGATTCGTGGGGTCGCAAAGAGTCGGACACGACTGAGTGACTGAACTGAATTGAACTGAACTGTGTGTCATGTGCACTGCCTGACTGCAGGGGATGCCATTCACACTCCATCTGTAGGGTGTATGCAGTGTCTCTGGAGACTCACCTGGAAGTCTGTCAGCTTTCTTTCCTTCCAAGAGAGAGATGAAACAAAGACAACTCATTAGGCACATTTAACTCCTAATCAGTTCCCACCTCTCTTCTGATCCTGACTCCAGGAGCAATTGGTCTGAGGGGAAAAGGACCTACAAGTAAATGAAACCGTGACCTGAAGCCTCTGCATTGACACATACTTGTTTCATTTCTGTTTCACTCAGGTTTGCTGACCTCCCGCCAAGATGTCCTGCCAGCAGAACCAGCAGCAATGCCAGCCCCCTCCCAACTGCCCCTCCCTCAAGTGCCCCCAAAGAGCCTAGCACAGGGTCTTCCTCCAGCCTCCTCGGGCTGTGCTCCCAGCTCTGAGGGCAGCTGCTGCCTGGGCCCCCACAGGCGCCGCAGGCCCCACTGATGCCGGCGCCAGAGCCCGGACTCCTGTGATGGTGACGGTGGTCTGCAGTCAGGATGTTCTTGCTGTGGCCAGGGCTCTGAGGCCTGCTGCTGACCTGGATCACGAGATTAAGTAAAAACATTGGTTCTAAAGTGACTGGAATCTACCCCTCCTGGTGCATTTGGTTCCTGTGCCCTTCACTCCTGCAGAGATCTCCCTTGGAGATTTCCAAGTGTTTTCCCAGAAGGCTTCAGGAGTTCAGAGCTTCACCTCTCCTTCTTGATGTCCCTGTGAAAAAATAAAGCTTTTCTTTCACATTGCAACCTTTGTCTAATGTGTCCATGTCTTGGGCCCACCCCAAGCTGCCCAATGTTGGGTGCAGAATCCTGTCTCAGGAACACAAACATAGCAGCTCATACTCTCCTCAACTCACAGGAACCTTTGGGGGATCATGTACTAGGGTGAAGGAGGGGTTAGGGGAGGGTATGATGGGGACAAGTTAGTGAAAGTCTTGGTTTTCCTGTAGGAAAGAGAGGAGATAGTACGGATGCTGAAATCCTCAGGGTCAACTCATGGAGTTCCTGTAAGAATGCTGTTCTAGGCTCCCCAGCTGAATGGCAGGGCTGAGAGGGCAGAAAGTCAGAAGTAGGTTAAATAATGACAAGATTAAAGAAGATGGAAGAGGAGACTATTAAGTCAGGCATCAATGAAGGATGAGAGAGGAGAGGTTGTAGAGCTTAGATGTGAAGAATTTGAAACTGGGGGACGGGAAGGAGTGGATTGGAGAAGCTCACCAAATGAAGGGCTTCTGAGAGTGTGAGCTGGAAGGAGATGCAGAAGGAAGGACATGGGTGGATGGGGAAGGAGCAATGCTCAAGAGTAAAGTAAACTGCTGCAAAGTAAAGGGGCTGCAAAGATGCCCAGCGAATGCAGACTCTTGCTCTGCACAGGAGGTCTCTTTCCCTGACAGCTCCTGACTTTTCACCTGACTCACTCTCCAGAAAGCTCCATTTGGGTGGAGGAAGACCTCCTTCCTCCCCCTGCTCCGGTCCTGTGGTTGCTTTCACACACAGTGCTGGGCTGTTCTCTGGGATGCAAGGAGAAGGGAAAATGTCTGGGGTGCCTGGAAAGGTGAGGATGGGAGTAGAGTGGTGCAAATGCAGCCCACCGTCAGGTGTACTCAGCTGGAGAATCTTTATAATTCCAAGAGGTCACAGACAGGGGGCGAGTTGGGAGTAGCACAAAGTTTTGGAAAGCCATGGAAATGAACTGGGGCCCCTGAGTGGCACCCTGAGAGCCCAGCCATGGGCATGCCAGGGAGGGAATGGGAAGCACCAGACTGGGCAGTTCCATGGCCCCTGGGCTGCCCCAACCCTGGTGCTCCGAGGTCCTTATGACCCAGAACAAGAGAGGTTCGCAGATCTGTGACAGCAACAGGGGTCTCCAGAATGCTCTGGTGTAGTGTCAGTGGGATGTGTGGTCCTCGTGAGGGCTCAGGTAGCCTCTCCCCTGCCAGAGCTGGAACCATAGCAGAATGAGACTGGAGACAAACAGTCTAAAGGATACGCGAGAGTTAGACATGGGGAGGGAGATGACATTGTTGGTTTTTCTTGGCAGGACATCTCTGCTCAGTGACACTGGGGGAAATAAGTAAACCAGATATAACATTGAAGGGTGTGTATACACACACACACACACACACATTGCATACATATTCTGTCCTTTTGCCCTTTCAATGACATTTTGCAGATCCTGACTCTATGATTCTCAGCCCACAGTGTAAGAAATCTAAAGGTAGCAGGGAAACAGAAAGGCCTTTGGGCAGAGATGATCTGGATCAAGACTGTTGATCAACCCCAAGATTTTCTCTTTTCCTCCTTATATTTATAGTCAAGAGAAAAAAAAGGGGAACCCAACATGGAGAGTGGAGACAGTGAAGGGTCATCATCTGAGTGGCAGATCCTCAAACTCTCCAGCCCCAGGCCTTCAACATTCCCTCGGTAGATTCCCAGACATATTTCTGATAGAAGGGAGCTGACTAGTCCCTAAGCTGCTCAAATGTCTGCCCTTGACCCTCAGAACTTTTGAAGTCTAGGTGTTTATAATTCTTCATTCATTCAAACAATGTGCATTGAGTACACATTTCAGAATTGTGTTGAACACAGAGAATTCAGCACTGTATCAGACACATTTCCCAGCTTTGAGAAGCTTATAGTGTAACAGACACAGTGTAGACTGACATGAAATGAAATTATTATTAACTGGAATGGTACTTGCTATACGCGTGTGGGAAGTCCCTGGAAATAAAGTCATAGACTTTGGACCTCAGTTCCCATTGACAAGAGTCAGGTTTCTGGCCATTGTCACTTGTGCACAGTGAGTGAGGTCCTCAGACTTCAAAATGGCTGTCGATAACAGGGCAGAAGCTAAGATGTTGCTCTGTGGTAACCCAGTTAAGGTGTTTAAGAGGAACTCATGGGATTCAAGAGCCTGGAGTCCCTGGGATGGAGATTTCCAGAAGGAAGGAGAAAATAGCTGCATTTTTCCATTGTATTTAATTTTTACTTTGTAGAATGAAGTGATGATTTAAATATGAAGTAATGACTTACTCGTATGTAAAAAGGGATGTCTTTGATAAGACATTATTGTTGCAATAGTGATTCTGAACTTTCTAGATACACAAAGGTTGTGGGAACAGTCTTTCTCTCAAAACTTGAATATTTTGTAATTATGGCCAGTATTTGAGCCTTTTCAAAATTTATGCTAAGGCTTCAAGAATAGGTAATGTGAGCTGGAAAGAAGTGAGGTTAGTGGTCAAGATACCCACTGAGATAATTTTAAAACATAGCTAAAAATTCCTTGACTTTCTTCTCATTGAGAAATAAAGTCTGCATCCCCTCCTCTTGAATCTAGACAGGTTTATGACAGCTCTAACCCATAGAATATGGTAGAAGTGATGCTGTGTAACTTCTGAGCCTGGACCATGGAAGGTCATGCAGATTCCTCCTCGTCCTCTTGGGATGCTGTCTCTGGGAGGTACCATGTGAAGAGTCTCAGGACCACTCTGAGATCATCATCATCCTAGACAGGCCAGGAATAAAGCATGCAGCTGAAGCCAGAATCAACTCCAGTTATGTCAGTGAATGACTCTTTACTGCTATTGGATTTGAAAATTAGCATTCAATAGCCAAAAAGTAACGCAAATGAGTTCTATTCTACATCCAGTCTCTTGAAAGAAATATACAAGCATCTGGTCTGTAACCTTCTGAGATGCTTCCCATGTCCTCTTTTTTTCTCAGTTTTCTCAAAGCCGAGAGGCTCTCATTTGCTGGATGCCCCATGCATTCTTTCCAAAAAAGCCCTCACTTTGGGTTTCTTGAGAGTTCATTGCCTGACCAGTTCATCTCTCTCTCCCAAGTTCATTATTTTCAGATGAACTTGCTCTTTCTCCACCAGGCCTTTCTTTCTGCCTCCAAGTCCTCCATCCTCTTTGGCCTCATTTTCCTCAGTGTCTGATCCTTCACACTAGCCTCAACAGAGAAATGGATTCCGAGGACAGCTCGTCCCTCCTCTCTCATGTTATACATGGCCTTTCTCTGAGAGTATTCTCAGCAACCAGACAGCTCCTCTTCTCCCACTTGTCACCTCCAAAACTCCCACTGGGCCACCCCTACAAACCCATGTGAGAAAAAGCAGACCTATTAATGTGCCAGGTCTGCCAGGCTCATTCCCTGGTGCAGGCAAGCCAGACCTTCAGGAACCGAGGGAGGGGTCCACCGGGCAGCCTTGGATGGAGCAGTCAATGGACAGATAAGAGGCATGTGGTGTGAGAAGAGGTTTTATTTCTCTATGTGGTCAAACAGCAGTGAGAACATTGTGAGGCACAGAGCAGGGGAGCCCACAGGCTCTTGGGAAATACACCTTAGAGCCTTCTAGGGCGAGCGTACCACTCTGCTGTGAACATTTCAGCTAGTCAGCCTAGGAAGCGAAGACCAGGGTGTCCAAGAAAAGATGCATTAAGCTGGAGCTTTTCCTTGGCTTTTGGCTTCTTGTTTCCTCTGAAATCATGTGTTTCAGCATCAGGATGTCAGGTCAGCAGCAGCCCCCAGATCCCTGGCCACAGCCAGAGCGCCCGGACTGCAGACCACCATCACCACTGCAGGAGTCAGAGCTCTGGCGCCGGCAGCGGTGGGACCTGGGGCGCCTGTGGGGGCCCAGGCAGCAGCCGCCCTCGGAGGTGGGGGCGCAACCTGAGGATGCTGGAGGCAAACACTGTGCTGGGCTCTTTGGGGGGCACTTGGGGGAGGGGCACTTAGGAGAGAGCTGGCACTGCTGCTGGTTCTGCTGGCAGGACATCTTGGCGGGAGGTCAGTGAGCCTGGACACATTCAAGGAGAAAAGATCAGCACACAAGCTGCAGGCTGCTGTCCCCTGTGAGCGGTCTTACTAGGGCCTATGCTCCTAATCCCAGCTGCCTCCTGAGCTGTGATGTTCAGGAGGAAAGTAGAAATGGATCCCAAGTTCAACTGACCTGGCAAGACAGTTCCCTCACTCTCTACTCCTTCCCAGAGCCACGCTGTCATCCTCTAAGTGGGCCCCATGGAAACACGGAGGGAAATACACTCCACTGGGAAGTGACCCATGGAGGATGTCTCTGGGTACATGTGTGTTTCAGGATGAAGTGTAGGGATGGTGCTGAGAGCCATATGTCCCAGACCCCAGTGCCTCCCACGCAGGTCCTTGTTCACTGTCCCCTGTCCCCAGTTACCCCAAAGTCTGATTCTTGCTGCCTCCACAGACACCTCTGCTTTCCTCTTCCCCACCAACCCTGTGTTTGTCTCCCCCACACTCCTAGCTGAGGCTCTGCCCGCTTCCAGTCACTCACTGTTGCAGTAGAGGCAGGAGAAGGATGCTCCTGAGTAGGCTGTGGATGCGCAGTTCAGAGCAGAAGCCCTTTTATCCTGCGCTGGGTGTGTGATGCACGGCCCGAGCATCCTGCTGCTTTCACAACCAGGGGGAGGGCAATGACAGCACACACTTCCTACTTGCTTGCCTCACGTCTTCCTGTGCATGAACCTAAAAGTCTACTGAGGTGGAACCAGGACGTCCCTGTGACTGCTGAACCACTTGCTACTCAGATCTGCTCTGGACCTATTGCTATGTCTTTAGTCATTCATTCACTTCCATTCCTACACCAAGCTCTGTCCATTTTACTTCATTTGGCAAGAATAATATGAGAGATGTATGACAGGTTTCTTCTCTGATTATCTCACAGGTTAAACAGATCATGACACAGAGAAGTGAATATATATTTCAAAATTTCTAAAAGTCTTTATTGAATTTGTTACAGTATTGCTTCTGTTTCATGTTACGGTTTTTTTGGCCACAAGGCGTATGAAATCTTAGCTCCCTGACCAGAGATTGAACCCTCACCTCCTGTATTGGAAAGTGAAGTCCTAACCTCTGGGTGGCCAGGAAAGTCCCTAGACATGTAAGTATATTGATCTATTGAGATATGTGCTATCACAGAAGTGTTTACAAAGACCTCAAGCCTAAGATTTTAGCTTGTGATAGTCCATCCTCCTTGTCTCCCCATTGCACTGCAAGTCCCAAAGGGTAATGGAAACTCCAGTGTTCTCTGAAGTCTGATGACAGCTGGTCAAGGTCATTGTCCTGAGGGAGACGGGAGATGTGTAGGGTAAGGGATGGAGGTGGGAGCCAGTTCTTGTCTAAGACAGACAGGTTCCTAAGAGGACCTCACTATCCCATGTGGCAGCGTGGGCAGCAGTAGCCGAGTCCCACTAAGAAGGGGTCTATAGCTCTAGATGTGACAAGATTCACAATCGATATTAAGAAGAAGGAGGAGAAGGGGAGATGGGGAAAAGCCCACTCTTCACTGAGGCTCTGTTGTGTCCATATCTGCCAATGTGCGCTATTGATTCTAACACCGTAGAAGCTAATAGAAGGAAGTGGTTCAGATGTTGGAAGAGCTAAGGGAAGGAAAATTGTGCAAATGATAATAATGAACCATTTTACAAAAATGGTTGGTAATTTTAAGATTGACCATAGTGGAGGTTTGATATGAACCTCATTTGATATCATAGACCTTATAATGGCTAAAGCAAAAGTGTTGGTTGCTCAGTTGTGTCTGAGTCTTTGTGACCCCAGGACAGCCTGCCAGGTTCCTCTGCCCACAGAATTCTCCAGGCAAGAACACTGGAGTGGGTAGCCATTCTCTTCTCCAGGGGATCTTCCTGACCCAGGGATTGAACCCAGGTCTCCCGCACTGCAGGCAGACTCTTTCCCATCTGAGCGCTATTTTCACATTGAATTTACTGGTGACATTACATATCTATTCCTCATCAAACTGTATCTCCAATATGAAAAATATATTATACTACACTTACCAAAAATAAATTTATCACTGACACATCAGCATTCATATACTTAAATTCAATTAAATAGAGTTACATAAAACTTTATTATAGTAAAGGTATCACATTGCATTCCAATTTCTTATAAGCTTAAAGGACTAGCTACCTGTTTTTAGACACAAAATTAATAGTAAAGGCTATGATGTTCTTTTTCTCGTCAATGTATAATTTACTTGTTTTGAATCAGCGATTCTAAAAGTTCTTTCAGGATACATTTGAGAATATAAATGGTCTTGTACGAGGAGGCTGTTATGTATTTTCACCCTGATATCCCAGTTAGAGTGAACACTAAATATATATTCCAGGAAGATCCCCTGGAGAAAAGAATGGCTACCCACTCCAGTATTCTTGCCTGGAGAATTCTGTGGGCAGAGGAACCTGGCAGGCTACTGTCCATGGGGTCACAAAGAGTCAGACACGACTGAGCCGCTAACACTTTCACTTTAGCCACTATAAGGTCTATGATATCAAATGAGGCTCATATAAAACCTCCTAAGGCACAATGTGTAGGTAGAAGGGAGGAGAATTGACTTAGTCTTAGGGTTCAAATCTAGCTGCAGAAGGGAGCTAATTATTTTTTCATGCAGTATGCTTTTCTAGAAATAAGCACAGTGGCCATGTTTTATCCCAGCGATGTGTGATTATGAGCCGCTAACACTTTCACTTTAGCCCTATAAGGTCTATGATATCAAATGAGGCTCATATAAAACCTCCTAAGGCACAATGTGTAGGTAGAAGGGAGGAGAATTGACTTAGTCTTAGGGTTCAAATCTAGCTGCAGAAGGGAGCTAATTATTTTTTCATGCAGTATGCTTTTCTAGAAATAAGCACAGTGGCCATGTTTTATCCCAGCGATGTGTGATTCTGCATTGCTGTGGGGCTACACTTTGGGTGTAACACTTGTCCCCAGTCAGTGTGACTCAGATCATTTCAGAACCTGCTAATAGAGCTGCTTTCTGGCCCTGCTGCATCACCAGCTGACTGGTAGCTGGCGTCCTCCCAGCCCCACCCCGAGTCCCTGTCTTAGTCCTTGTCTCCTGATGTGCCCATTCTCTCCCTCCTTGTGATGGAGCTCCTTAATTTCACACCTCCCTCCTGGAACCTTGCCAGGTGGCTCAGTGATCAAGAATTCGCCTCACTGCAGGAGGTATAGGAGACGAGGGTTCAATCCCCGGGTGGTGAAGACCCCCTGGAGGAGGGATGGCAATCCACTCCAGTATTCTTGCCTGGGAAATCTCACGGACAGAGGAGCCTGGTGGGCTACAGGCTGCGAAGAGTCAGACATGTCTGAGCATGCACATTCTCCTGGAACCTCCCCCACCTCACAGCCAGTGCTTTCCTTCTCAGAACAGAGTCCACAGTGAGCCTGAGAAGACCAAGGAAGACACTTGAATTCACAGCTCAAAGCGTGTATCGACTCCAAAGATGCTTTACTCTGGAGATGTCAGATTCCTCTGACAGCCTGAGGAATCTGAGATGAAACATGGAAAAGAAACTAACATGGAGAAGAAACTGACCTGGTTGGCCCCAAATGAGGATCTTATGACCTAATAATGTGTATGTGAGCTCTGGAGCAGGAAGTGCTTTATCTGAGGTCCAGCTCCAAGGCAAGCCTTCTGAGCCACGCATATTAATAACAAATATACAAGCAAGGAGTAGCCCTTCTCATCGGCAGTTTATGACTGATGTTGTGAAAGGGGAAGATGAGAAAAGTAAGGCTCAAAGTGGTATCCTGGGAAGGTACTTCTCCTTGGAGTTTATGTCCTTTAGTTTTCTTATTATCAGATATTGAGTGTAGACTGGAACAATAATCCTTGGTTTTTAATGTATGCTGGTCATTGGTCCACATACGCCCCCTCTTAATTTATCTACCTATCAATCACTTAAATAAAAACACATAAAAGTCTACTACCTAAGTGAAATAATAACTTTATAGTAAATTACATGGAACTACTGAGTTCTCTGTCATCCATGTCCCAGCCAATTGACATAACCAAAATCCTGAATTTTGTGCTTAATGTTCTTTCTTTCTTCCCTTTTAATATACTTTTATCACATTTGTATATATTCCTAAAAGTACTGTTTTAAATTTTTTCTATTATTAAGTCAGATTCCTTGTGGTATATTTTGTTGTTGTTTAGTCACTAAGTCGTACCTGACTCTTTGCAACCCCATGGGCTATATAGCCCACCAAGCTCCTCTGTCCACGCTCTCCAGGCAAGGATACTGAAGTGGGTCACCATTTTCTTCCCCAAGGGATCCTCTCAACCAAGGGTTTGAACTTGAATTTCTGCATTGGCAGTAGGATTTTTTACCACTGAGCCACCAGGTAAGCCAAGGTGTATGTTACATACTCTAAAAATATCACCCATTGGAGTATATTCCATGGGCTTTAACTAACAGATAACTGCTATCATGTAACTGCTGCTACAATTAAGACATGGAACAAGTCCATCACCCCAATATATTCCCTCCTCAATCCCAACCCTGGGCAACCATCAATCTATTTTTTAGTCTTTATAGTTTTATCTTTTCCAGAATGTCATATAATTCAGTTCAGTTCAGTCACTCAGTCGTGTCTGACTCTTTGCGACCCCATGGACTACAACACGCCTATCTGTCCATCACCATCTCTCAGAGCTTACACAAACTCATCCCATTGAGTTGGTGATGCCATCCAACCACCTCATCCTCTGTCGTCCCCTTCTCCTCCCACCTTCAATCTTTCCCAGCATCAGGGTCTTTTCCAATGAGTCAATTTTTTGCATCAGGTGGCCAAAGTATTGGAGTTTCAGCTTCAGCCTCAGTCGTTCCAATGAATATTCAGAACTGATTTCCTTTAGGATGGACTGGTTGGATCTCCTTACTATCCAAGGATTCTTAGTCTTCTCCAACACCACAGTTCAAAAGCATCAATTCTTTGGTGCTCAGCTTTCTTTGTAGTCCAACTTTCATATCCATATCTTCTACTGGAAGAAACAAAGCTTTGACTAGATAGACTTTTGTTGGCATATAATTTGAACTATATAATATGTGACATTGATTTTTTAAATGTATTTATTTCTTTATTTTTTGGAGGCTAATTACTTTGCAATATTGTATTGGTTTTGCCATACATTGACATGAATCCACCACAGGTGACATCGAAAGCCTGACTTGTTCCACATAGAAAAATGTATTTAAAATTCATTCCTTTTGTTTCATATAGTAGTAGCTCATTCCTTTTTTACTGCTAAGTAGCATTCCACTGCATGGATGTATCAGATTTTTAACCCATTCACCAGTTGAAGGACACTTGGTTTATTTGCAATTTAGGGCAATTACAAACAAAGCCACTATAAACATTGACTTACAGGTTTTTCTCTGAACATAAATTTTATTCCTTTTGGCCAGTTACCTAAGGATAGGGCTCTGGGGCAAATGGTGAGTATACACTTCTATTTATGAGATGCTGGCAAACTATTTTCCAAATTGGTTGTATAGTTTTGTGTTGTCACCAGCAATGTCTAAGAGCTCTAAATGCTCCACATTCTTCATAGTATGTGGCATTGTCAGTTGTTTTTTTAACCCTTCTAATGTGTATAGAGTGGTATCTCATTTTGCTTTTAATCTGCATTTTCTTAATGACAAATGATGTTCAGTGTCTTTTCTTGTGCTTATTTGCCATCCATGCATTTTTATTTGTTGAGATGAATGTCTATTTCCTATTTTCTTATTTTTAGTTTTCAAGTATTTTTTTATATATACTAGACATAACTCTGTAAAGTATATGTTCTGCAAATATTTTCCCTAAGTCTCTGAGTTTTCTTTGCATTTTCCTAACAATGTCTTTTGAAAAGTTAAAGTTTTTAATTTTGGTGAAGTTCAATTTATCAAGCTTTTATTTTTTCAATGACTTCTTTTTTGCCATATCTAAAAAATGTTTGTATAACCCTAAGTCATAAGAGATCATCTACTGTATTTTACTTAGAAGTTTTATGTTTTACATTTTGGTTTAATATCCTTGTTGACTTAATTTTTGTATATAACATGAGGTAAATTTTAATTCTTTTTTAACACAGAGATGGCCAAGTGTTTCAACATCATTTATTGAATGACTGTCCTTCCTCCATTCAATCACTGCTATACCTTTGTTTAAAATAAATTAATCCTCTATGTTGGGTCTATTTTTGAACCCTATGTTCTTTTCCATAGATCTACCCTTGCCTTACTCCTGATTTTAGGAGAAAAACATTTATTGTCTATATCAAGTATGGAAATATTATGAAGCTGAGGATGCTCTTTATAAAGTTGAGGATGTTCCCAAGGAATCCATACAGAATTCGTTAACTATCTGAAATCTTTTTTTTTTAAATCATGAATTGATGTTGGATTTGTTTCAAATGCTTTCTATGCATTTATTGCGATGATAATAAGTTTTTATTTTCCCTTTACACAGAAGAACTGTACAAAAAAGATCTTCATGACCCAGATAATCATGATGATGTGATCACTAATCTAGAACCAGATATCTTGGAATGTGATGTCAAGTGGGTCTTAGAAAGCATCACTATGAACAAAGCTAGCGGAGGTGATGGAATTCCAGTGGAGCTGTTTCAAATCCTGAAAGATGATGCTGTGAAAGTGCTGCACTCAATATGCCAGCACACTTGGAAAACTCAGCAGTGGCCACAGGACTGGAAAAGGTCAGTTTTCATTCCAGTCCCAAAGAAAGGCAATGCCAATGAAGGCTCCAACTACTGCACAATTGCACTCATCTCACATGCTAGTAAAGTAACGCTCAAAATTCTCCAAGCCAGGCTTCAGCAATACGTGAACCATGAACTCTCTGATGTTCAAGCTGGTTTTAGAAAAGACAGAGGAACCATAGATCAAATGGCCAACATCTGCTGGATCATGGAAAAAGCAAGAGAGTTACAGAAAAACATCTATTTCTGGTTTATTGACTATGCCCAAGCCTTTGACTATGTGGATCACAATAAACTGTGGAAAATTCTTCAAGAGATGGGAATACCAGACCGCCTGACCTACCTCTTGAGAAATCTGTATGTAGGTCAGGAAGCAGCACTTAGAACTGGACATGGAACAACAGACTGGTTCCAAATAGGAAAAGGAGTACGTCAAGACTGTATATTGTCAACCTGTTTATTTAACTTATATGCAGAGTACATCATGAGAAATGCTGGACTGGAAGAAACACAAGCTGGAATAAAGATTGCCAGGAGAAATATCAATAACTTCAGATATGCAGATGACACCACCCTTATGGCAGAAAGTGAAGAGGAGCTAAAAAGCCTCTTGATGAAAGTGAAAGAGGAGAGTGAAAAAGTTGGCTTAAAGCTTAACATTCAGAAAATGAAGATCATGGCATCCAGTCCCATCACTTCATGGCAAATAGATGGGGAAA